>CM041647.1:38159414-38189168 GCA_023333625.1 Bothriochloa decipiens | reverse complement strand
TCTCTCTCTCTCTCTCTCTCTCTCTCTCTCTCTCTCTCTCTCTCTCTTCAGAAGGACAGGAAGAGATTTGCCGGAAACCTCATTTCAGTTTTACTTTCAGATCTGACTGATGATAAGCGACTCTCTCCGTCCATCAAGTTACCAAGGTTCCAATCATGTCGGTGCTCACGATTTCCACGCACGCACGAGTGGATCTATCTCTGATCTGTGATAAGCAATGGTCCATCATCCATGGCTCCGATCCATGCATGCGTGCGTCACCGGTGGCGGCGTCTATGGATGGATCGGTGGACAGCACAGCAGCCGGCCTGGCCACAACGGCCACCACCGGCCGGGGTCCCATCCAGTCCCAGCTCCCAGCACACTACAGCTAGCTGGCATTGGCAACTATCGAGCATAGCAATCATCCGACGGCCTGATCGGAGCATGGATTAGGGGATCTGGACCCGCCCCTGCGGGCCGGCCGGCCGTTCCTGGCCTTGATCAGAATCAGAGATCCATAGATCCTCCACCTGCCTGCCGTCCTGCCGATTAGTAACAAGCATGCAGCACTGCTTTGATCAGAATCATCTCTCTCTCTCTCTGAAGTCTGAACTAATATAATGCAAAGTAGCAGAGAAATTGTGGAGAGTGGACTTGAAGAATATCTGACAGTAGTAGTGCACACTGCACTGCGCATAGTACATGGAAGGCACTGGCATTGGCAGGCAGCAATATCTGAATGACAACGGTGAGACGACTGAAAATGACGGCAACATGATATGGCGGCAATGTCGACACGCTTGACAACAACACATTCATGCAAGTGCTGCCTAGCTACCTCGGGCTGGCACACTACAGGTCTACTGCACAGTACTCCACTATTTTTCTTAATTGATTCGATTTGGGTCGTTAACAGCACAGCTAGCTAGCACCAACGGTGATCTGACAAATGGTATGGGTTTCTGTTCATTAATTCAGTGAAAATACAAGGAACTGACAATTGGCTAGCGCTTCATATATATATATATATGGTCCACAGAGTCCTGAATCCCCAGACAAACATGCATGATCGATCAAGCATGATGAATATATACCCTCGATAGTGGGGAGGATAACATATATAATATAGTGATCATCCCATTATATTTTCAGTTAAACAAAACAAAGTGGACTTGCTTCTTCCTTTCAGTACAAGCAAAGGCACCAGCAGCTTGGTAGTGCTCCGGTAATCCGCACCTTTTTTTTTTTTTTGCATACTAAGTTACTAACCAAAGTAGTAACAAGATACTAAGATCGGAGTAAACGAAGCGAGATATCGCGGTGAGGGGATCGGAGAAAATGCCTCAAGAAGAAAAACAACAGATAATGCAGAATCCAATTGAATCCAATTGTGATTCACCAGCTACACAAATTCCAAACAAAGAAAGCACTACATACATATATAAGATATGCTCATATTCACTTCTATACGGAAGTAATTAACATGGGAATCACTCGACTTTATATATACACATCTAGCACAGGCACACATCATCAGCTACATACAAGCACCATATACCAACGATCAACACATATCTTACATCACACAATAAAATTCTTCGCTGGAATGGAAACCATCCGAGAACAAATGAAGAGGAAGAAATAAAAATAAAAATCGGGTCCTTATATGCTTGAATATAATGCACCTACTATACCAATCATTTCAATGCCCCCCATGATCAATCGTCTCACCTCATGCTGCACCCACCTGCTAGCTCTCACATGTGCAGAGAACATGCAGCGTCCACCACCACCATCCGTCGGCCCGGCCCGGCCGGCCGGCCGGCGATTCATGATTGAGTTCAGCCGGAGGAGGGGGTGGAGGAGCAGTCGCGGTCGTCGGCGGTCTCCACCTCGCGCCTGTGGAAGCTGCGGTGGCACCCGCAGGCGGCGCACAAGAGCGCCGCCGCCGTGCCGTCCGCGCCCGACGCCATGTACTCGCGGCACCCGTCCACGGCGTGCCCGCCGATGGACGCCGCGTGGTTCCGCTGGCACTCCCGGTAGTGCACCACCTTGGCGGCCTCCTTGCTCCTCGCCGCCGTCCCGTTCGCCATGGACCGCCGATCTTGCTGAGGCCCCATATATAATCTAAAAGTCCTTTCTTGGTGGGTTTGATCGATCAATCGAGGTGGAAGATCAGATCATACAGATAGCAAGAACAAGAAGAAAAAGAGATGCTCTATTGCAATCACGGCCTTGGAGTTGGAGGAGGGTGTGGGACTTTTTATATGGGAGAGGAGAAGGAAGAGGAGGGTGAGCTAGCTTCTAAGTAGAGAGGATCACGGGTTAAGAACTAACCCTTCTTTTCTTGTTAGAGCAGTGACGACTGGCTAGCTGTCCTGACGCACAGGTCTTTTGTTTTTGAAGACATACCGAAACGGCAATAATGCTTTCACTCTTTCGCTGTATTTTGTCAGTTTCAGTTTCAGGTGTCACTAATTTACAGGCTTTTTAAAGAAAGATATGTATAGTGAGTCATGATGAAGTAATAATCCAATATCCTTTGTTAAGAATCACGCGTTAGGAATTCACTATCATGCTTCATCATGGCAATGTTTGTGTTAATTGTTAGCTAGGGATCATCTTTCATTTGTTTACATGTCTTACTTTATTTCCATGTGGATTATGAGTCACCAAGCATGATGGGGATATATACTACTTTTATTCATGAATCACACACTCACGGAAATTCTTTAGTTAGTTCTACACCTTGTTTGTGCCCGGTTCCAAAATAGTTATGCGTGCTCCTGTCTATTCTACTTTTTTTTTTTCAGATTGATTTTGAGGGAGTCATTTTAGTAATCCAAAGTTACTTGATGGATCACAAGCTATTGGCAAGCAGTGAAATTTCTTGGTTTACACAACACTAGTGGTCTGGTGCATACTGATTTTATCCTTAAAACAATAATTGGAAACTTGCAACAGATCTGATATTCTTATGTGCCTGTTTGTTTTGAATAATTAATCTTCTCGCTAATGACTGATGAATAGCACACTGTTCATGAACTAGGCTGGTCGTTATTTCTGTTGGCAGTACTAAATTATTTGCACTAGCAAGTAACAAAAGCCTATATGCTATCTTGTGGTGTTGCTACCAGAAGAGAGTACTGAAGGTGGCAGTTTGATGACTAGTATATATATATTATATTGTTTGTCAAAGACCAACATGGCCAACTAACCAACATTTTTAGTAATAGTAGGTCCATTAGTGGACAAGATTAGATGTGAATTGACTTTGACAGAACGTCTGAGGGGTCTTGCATGCATTGGGTAGATTGAGACTCATATATGTATACTATATCTAGCTGCTAATATGTGCTGAGAAAAGGTTTCCGTTCACTGACACTGACATATAGGAGCATCCAATTTGGTCAGATTTGGGAGATCCAGAGAATTGTGTAGGAGCAAAGTTGGCACACAGAGCAAAAAGAAGAGAAGCAGGCATATAGGCATGAGAAAGAGGTTTCTTTGGATGCACATCTGATCGAGTTGAGGTTGGACACAGAAGCACTCCTCTCCAATTGACTCTTCTCCATTTCGTCCTCCTCCGGCTTCTACGCTTGCACGCTTGTACCGACCAACTTCTTCCCTCTATTTTCTTCCTGATTGACATCTGACCAGTTGAACTGTTCAATTTATTGCTGAATCATGTGCTCCAATTCATGAGGTCACCATTGGTCAATGATGTTGTGGTGTTGTATAGCTGTGTGATATGAACATCTTACTTGAATGCATTCCTGGAGGTAGCTACAGCATTTGTGGAGGTATGGCCTGTCCACCATTACTACTTCAGAGTTCAGGTTTTGTGCCTATTTGGCCACATTTCAACCTGTGATATGCGTGTCTGATTTGTCCATGCCTAAGCCAATGTATAAAGGAACTGTAAGCAGATTTATTGCATACAGGTAAATGGACATGAAACAGATGCAATGTAGATGCAATGGACATGAAACAAATGCAATGTAGATGTAGTTAGAGTGATGACCATCCAAGAGTGAGGCTGGAATGGATTACCTGAAAGATACCATGATATCTTCACCGCGGTTGAATTGACTAGACCGGTACAGTCAATCCAATGTTGGTGACAAAGAAGAACTGTCGTTTTCAGTGGCCAAACTTCATTTCTGTGGTGGAATCGGTGTTGAAAAAAAAAATCATGTTCTTCTCTCAGAAGCATAAACACTAAGAATAATATTCACCTCACAAATGCTCTACTAACAAAAAGATGGTATAAATTCCTACTCTGCTTGACAACTTTCCCAAATGAAATGCGAACATATCCAGGTAGGGGACGCTATTATTCTTATTCATCTCCTCTCCTAATAGCTATGGAATTTCAAGAAAAAAAAAAGAAAGCTAAATTGGGGGATGCCGTTATTCTTATTCACCTCCTAATAAAATCTGTTAAATTGGAAAAGGGAAAAAGAAAAGCTAAATTGGTTTCAGTTTGAAACAATAATCCAACTGCATCAGTTAAGTTCTTCACTTGTACAGAGTACAGCTAAGCATTACTTTTTCCATTTTGTACTTACAATATCATACCACAGGGAATGAATCATGCTAAATGTTTGTCAGGATCCTGACAACATTGCAAATTCTTTATTTTCCCAATACACATCACCAAAAATAACTAATGATGACTTATTATATGAAGTCCTTTTCCTGAATATACAATGAAAGCTTTACTACCTCCATTGTCTAGCTAAAACTAATATACAGATAAAACTGCAAAAATGTTTCAGAACCACGGTATTGATTGAGCAACTGTTTTTTTAGATAAAATACATAGATCTCGGGCTCGGAGTGCCAACCAGATTCGACATGTCAGAATCATTGTCCCATAATTGTACTAGTCTTATCGCATTACATCACTTAGTAAGAGTTAAGACCAACTCCCTTCTTGACAAGTTGGATGATGCAGGCCAGAATGCTTTTATTGTTCCTTAATCTAAAAAAGGCTCCAATGACAAGTGGAAGGACTTTTGTCAACCTAGCAACAAACTGAAGTTCAATGATTTCTCAGTTATCAGCCTTATCTGCTAAGATCAAAGTTTCACATGAAGCGAACTCTTAATTGGTGCCATCATTCATTATAAGCTCACAATCAATGGTACAATGAGCGAACATGTTATAGTGATGATAGAATACAGTGGATCGGATCAAACGCACGAGCAGCGTTTAAACCAAATGTTGAGAAAACTAGCCAAGTACACTGTGGATCGGATGAAATGCTTTGCCAATTGGCAAGTACTCCTACTTCTGGCTAGCTAGTACTAGTACTACACCTAGTAAACCAGGGGGGTCAATTTGTTTGACCTGATGAACTGAATTCCCAGAACAAGGAGGGAGGCCCTACTGACTAGTGCCGCTGGTGGATAATGTGATCAACACAGTATTAGGCAGGCAGGCTCCACGTGTATACATCATAACAAACACCCTTTTTTACTCAATTATACTTTTTTCTTTTTACTCTCTCTGTATTATCTCTTCATGCGGATTCACTTTCATCGCACAGTTACTTCTCCGCCCCCACATTGGCGTAGCCGCCGGTGCCGCGTTTCGGATTCTTCTCTGCGCCGGCCTCCTCTACTCAGGTCGCTCCTCCCCACGCCTACCGCCTCGTTCCGGGCTCGCCCCTCCCTGCGCCTACCGCCTCGTTCCGGGCTCGCCCCTCCCTGCGCCGGAGGTCTTGTCGCTGGTCGCTCCTCTCTTGGACGGTATCATCGTCCGCCTCATCCCTCCTGCGGTAGTCAGACACCCTCTCCCAACGCCGACCTCCTCGCCCAGCCTCGCGCCAGCCAGAAACCTCTCTGCGTGAACCAGGGTCGGGCAGCGCTAGGCAGGGCTACGCAACGGCATGGTGGGGCATCGGCTGCATTGGTTGTTGTCGTGGCGGCTGTCGCACCAGCCCAGGAGCTGCACGAGGTTGCGATGCTTGAGCCGACTGATGATCCGCACTTCTGCCTCGAACTCTTTCCTCCCCTGCGCCGACGTGTCCGGCGACAACATCTTGATGGCCACCGGACGCTCCTCGCCGCCGACAGTAAGGGTACCCCTGTAGACATTCCCGAAGCCACCGCGGCCCAGCTTGCCATCGTCGGCGAAGTTGTTGGTGGCGGCGGCCAGGTCGCGGTACGCGTACCGGTGGGGGCCGCTGGCAGCTACTTCTCTCTCGAGCTCCGCCCTGCTGTCGTCTTGTTCTTGGTAATCGTTGTCGTCATCGCTCCCCAATCCCAATCCTCTTCTTCTATTGCGTTTATGCCGTGCAAAAATGACCAGCACGCCTGCACATGTCAGGAGAAACAGCAGAGGCACTAGCGCGGCAATTATCAGGGCTCCCACTGATCTTTTCTTGGGATTCTGTATAGGTGTCAGAGGTGGTGGCCGCGGCGGAGCCGGAGCCGGAGCCGGAGCCCGTGGCGCCGGTGCTGGCGGTTCCTGAAGAGTTGATGTGAATGACCATGACAGGATCTGGTGCAGCTCACCGCCGACGCCAGTCGCCGCTGAGAAGCCCACGGCGACATGCTCTGGCAGGTAGCTCTTCAGATCGACGGTCGCGTTGACGTTGTACGATGTGCCGTTGATGATGAGTTGGACAGCAAGCAAGTTGGTGACATTGACGTACCTCACGGTTGCAATCATCACGTAACCGGAGGTGAGGTTCTTTGTCGGCGAGGTGGTGTCCTCCACAGCCGAGGAGTTGACGGAGTTGACGTCGATGGCCACATGGCTGTAGCTGATATCGGCGTTGCCCGGATTCAGAAAGGTATCGAACTCGACGGCGACGACACTGCCGTCGCCGGTGCCGTTGTAGCCTCTCGGGAAGAGGCCCAAGCTACCGCCTCCGCTGTTGTTGGGGATATCTGACCCAAAATGGCCGAGGAAGAAAGCCATCCCGTCGCCAGGATACGTCCTGGCGTCCGGAATGATTCGGAAGGAGAAGGTGGTGGTGAAGCTGGCCGTCTCGCCGGTGGTGGCGTCCCACAGCCGCACCGCCTGCGTGTACTTGGCCCGTCCGACGCTGCTCGTGGTGCCCTGGTCAAGCCTGTTCCGCGTCAGCTCAAGTGTGTCTTGAGTGAGCAGCGCGTCGCCGGTGCAGTTGATCAGCTGGAACAGATCGGGACTCTGGGGTTTGGAAAAGCTGAGGTTGAAGGACAGAGCGCTAGCGCGAGGGACATGGATGGACAGCAGTAGCATCCAGAAACAGCAGAGGCTGCACAAGAAGTGGAGGCCGGAGGGACGACGGCAGCTGACGGTCACTGCCGCCATTGTTGCTTGCTAGCATTTGGTTCCAGCGAGGTCTGTGTAGACGAAGGAAGGACATAAAAATCTGTACTGTATACCAAGCCGACACCCCAAAATGCAGTCGCACATGGCCTTTGTCAGAGGCTGTCAGACTAGCTCACAGTGAAGACGCTATTCCATCCACCGGACGCGGACGGCAGCGGAGACTTGCCGTCGGTCAAGTCGTCGTGCGAGCGCGATCGAGTCGTCCCGAGGGGAAAATGTTTGCCGACAGTGGACCATCCTAGTATCATTAACCACACCATAAATTCCAAGCGGACTAGCAGTAGCCAGTAGGTGGCACGGCGGCACGGCTCGTGGAAGCGGATCCCCGTCGACCTCTGGTCCGGCTACCGGCAGACGACCTTTCCCGCCGCCTTGGAGCACCCCGATGAGTCCACGACACTGGCGGCAACGTCTATTAGATGTTCAAACAGTCCATGGCTTATGGCCCGCTGTTTTGGTCCAGCCTAGCCCAATTAGAGAATCTCTAAGAGTTTGTCAAAATACACTTGGTAAGTCTTGTAATTTTATAAATTGCTAAAATATATGGTAAGTAAAAAAACACACCTTTTCTAAGAGTTTGCTATATTTAATTTGCCAAAAAATAGAAATTACTTTTGCACCGAGCACCCTACATTTCTCAATAATTAACAAAGCCTAGATCTAAAAATATCCCTCTATGAAAAACTTACAAGAAGAACCCTGAGAGAGAAACAAAATTGAATGTTAGGCCTTTGTTCTCCTGTTCTCGTACAGATCCGACGTTGGCGGCCGGTGAGCTCCGACTTGCCCGCGTAGCTCACCGTCCTGAACTCCGACTTACCCGTGTAGCTCTCGTGCATCATTGTCATCGTCTCCTCTGGCTGTGGCCGAGACGCCGCCGCTGAGCACCAGACCGCGGCGCAGTGCAGGCCGAATTCCACTGAGAACACCGCTGAGCACGAGGAGCACCGCTGAGACCGCTGAGCACGAGGAGCACCGCGACCCCATCTCCCGCGATCCAATTCCACGCGCTTCGGCGCTCCGCATCCTGGTCCGCCAGCCCATGGGAACACCAGCGGTCGCACGCGCCCGCCAAATCGGTTCCGGGGAGGAAAAATCTGGACGCGCGGTTTTGCAGGAGGAGAAGAAAAGACCGATGGCAAGTGGAGTACGCGCGCGGAGAGGAGGAATAGCGAGTTGATAAAATTGGCAAGGTTATTTGGTAAACTGTTGAAGAGTAATTTTTTTTGGTTTTGCCAAATTTTTAACAATAGCAACCTTGTTTGGTAAACTGTTGGAGTTACTCTTAGATAACCAGGGTGTAGTCCATGGTAAATAAGCACTGAAGACCGTATGTCTGTGACCGTGAGTTTTGAGTACAGAAGAAACGAGCCTCTGAAAGTGGCCAAATTAACGGTAACCATTCGCTAGAGACAGCCAAACTGCCACCAATTCACCGGCTTATCCGCAACTCTGAAAATAGATTTTAACCACCTTTGAAAATTCATTACTTCGACCGGAACTTTCGTCCACGGCCATATGACTTGTACAGGTTAGAGTTTTGACGGGAGATGGCGGTTACGACGCCAAAAGACGATTTAGAGGGCGACACGGGAGGCGGCCGCCGCACGCCGCCTTCCCCGGTGATCATCGGAGGGAGGGACTCCGCCTTCCCCTTCTCTCATCCATGGGAGGGCCTAGGGGGTGCAGACGAAACTGGCCTCGCGGGAGATCGATCTCTGCGGCTGCATCCCCCAACCTGATGGGGAACGCAGTGCGCATGGGGCAGGGGAGCTGCGGCCAGATCAAGGCAAAATGGATCTTTTCAATAAATTTGTTTTAGAAAATGGGATCAAAGAAATGCTGAGAAAAGGGGGAAAATATACATGGATAAATAAACAAGACTAACCTGTAATGAGTGTTCTAGACAGAGTTTTTAATGAGCTATGATTGGGAATATCACTTCCCATGGGCCACCCGTGAAATTCTCACCAGAGTGGAATTAGATCACAATCCAATCCTAGTAAACACTGAAGACACAAGAGTGAGCTTTTCCCTATGTCTTCATATTTGAAATGGCATGGTTCACAAATAAAGACTTTCAAGAGAAACTCTTGGCTAAGTGGCCAAGAGAGGAGAAAGTGTAATTCAAGATTGCTGGAAATGTGTGAAGAAACGTATCAGAACCTTTTGTAAAGGATGGGGGAGTAATATTAGGGGAGAATTAAGGAAAGACAAGCAACATCTGATGGAATGATTGAAACAGATAGATTTAGCAGCTGACCAGGGGACATTAATTCCAGATCAATGGAGAGAAAGATACACAAAACATAGCTTTGTAGCAGATATATGCTTTTGAAAAATCACAATAGCAAAAAAGAGGAGGAGAAAAATGGATTCTTCAGGGAGATGCAAACACTAGTTTTTTCCTTAGTAAGGCAAATGGGAGAAAGAAAAAATGCACTATTTTCTCTTTAGAAGATGAGAATAGAATCATCTTTGGTGATCAAGATCTCAGAGAACATATAGAGGGTTAATACAAAAACCTATTTGGACAAGAGGAGGATGAAGACATTTCTGTTGAAGAAGATTCTTGGCCTGAATATGGCACATTATCAGAGGAGATGGCCAATGCATTGATACAACCTTTCACGTTGACAGAAATAGAAGCAACTTTGAAACAAATGGACTCTAACTCTGTTCCTGGGCCAAAAGATGTGGCCTTATATCAAAGAGTTTGTTCTTACAATGTTTACAAAGTTACATGCAGGTGACCTGAATATGAGCAGGCTAAACTATGGAATGATTACCCTAATCCCAAAAATTAAGGAAGAAACTAACATCAAGCAGTATAGACCTATATCCCTATTAGATGTGGATTACAAATGGTTTACCAAGGTACTCACAATGAGATTAACCAAACATGCAGATAAGATTATCAGACACCCTTTGTACCCGAGAGATACATTCATGAAAGGGACAGTAATGGTTCATGGAGCTATTCACCACCTTAGGGTGCAACATAAACAAGGAGTGATTCTAATGTTAGACTTTGAAAAGGCTTATGACATGGTTTCCTGAAAATTCATGATAGAGGTGCTCAAGAAAAAGAGATTTTCGGATAAGTGGATTGGCTAGATGAAACAGGTAATTGAAAGAGGAAGAGTGGGGATTATGATAAATGTACAACCTAGTAATTTTTTTAGGACTTATAAAGGTCTTAGGCAAGGTGATCCACTTTCACCATTGCTATTCAATTTAGATATTATGGAAGAGGGGCTAACACATCTACAATATGCAGATGATACGATGCTCTTCCTGAACATGGATGAGGGACCATCTGCAATACCAAATTTCTGCTATATTGCTTTGAAGCTATGACATGGTTAAAAATTAACTACCAAATGAGTGAAATATTTGTGATGGAGACTACAATAGAATAACAAAGAGAGGTAGCAGACAAATTTAACTGTAACATAGGGAGCTTCCCTCTAAAATATCTAGGAGTTATGCTAGACAGGTACTACATGAGCTCTGCATATTTTGACTATGTATATCAGAAAGTGGAAAAGAAAGTGCCCACGTGGCAGAGTTGCCTATGTTTGAAAAATGATACTTACTGAATCATTCTTATGCTCTATACCAAACTATGTGATGGGAGTGTTTCATCTCAAAGAGGAAGCTCACCAAAAAATGGAAACAACAAGATCCAATTTTTTTTGGGATGGTCCTGGTCAGAAAAAGAAGTACCACATGATGAGGTGGGAAGTGCTAGCTATACCAAAAAGAATAGGAGGTGGGAAGCTCACCAATGTTTATTATCTAAATGGATCTACAAATTAGAGAGAGGAGATGACAACCCATGTTGCAACATGTTGAGGAAGAAATACATGGGAGAAAAAGGTTTCTTTAGCTCCAAACAGAGAGGTGTTTCACAATTTTGGACAGGTTTGCATGAAGTAAAACACTATTGTGAGAGAGGTCTGATATACAAAGTTAAAGATGGCAAGAAAACAAGGTTCTGGTTGGATCTATGGATGGGACAATGCCCCTTTAAACTGCTCTATAGGACAATTTTTGACATCTGTTGTGCACAAGAGAGCACTGTTTTTGAAATTTTGAGAGAACACCATAAACCTCACCATCAGAAAATATTTTGGGATGCTGAAAATGAGAGAATGGCAGCAACTTCTCAACCAAGTTCAAAATGTTCAACAACAAGAGGGGTTAGACAAAGTCATTTGGGCTTTGGATTAGAAGGGGACCTTTACTACGACCTCATTATACAGAGAACTAATTTTTCTTGGCATGACAAAAGTTAGATCATGAGTATTTGGAAAGCAAAAAATTGACTGAAAATCAAGTTTTTTCTATGGTCGATCTACTTTGATTGCCTGTCTTTAGTCGAACAACTGGGGAAAAGGGACTGGCTTGGTGAAGAACACTGCAAAATGTGTGGATGTTTAGAAACTGCACAACATATTTTCTTTGAGTGCTCATTAGCAAATTACTATTGGTGGACCTTCAGAGAGGCCTTAAACTGGAACCACATGCTATTAGCATGAACACTTTTCTATCTCTTAGTTGTGGTAAAGGGAGTGTTCCAAAACCTATGATGATCTTCGTTTTAGCATGCATATGTTGGAGTTTATGGCTCATCCGCAATGATTTTGTTTCAACAATAGAGTGATCACATGGCCTAATGTGGCGATTCATTGTTCGATGATGTTTATGCAGAAATGGAGTATATATCCTCCTCAAGGAAAAGGAAAGAAGTTGGGCCTTGAAGATGATGGAAAAGCTTTCACATCACTTGGAGCGAAGCGCCCAAGGCTAATGACGTGAAGATGGCGATCCCCTGGAAGTGTTGGGGCTTAGTCTTTTGACAGATGTTTTGCATTGTTTCACAACTTTTGTTTTCCAGTACGTTGGGGTAGAATTTGCTGAAGAGTGTGAGCCTGAGAAGCTCGGCTTCGTTTTATGGGTTTTTGTGCCTAAACTTTTTAAGCTGGTAACCCCAGCAAAAACACTTTGCTTTCTATATAAAGTGGGGCCAAATGGTCTTTGGTCTAAAAAAATCCGTTAGTTATGTAGTAGTGACAATTTCTGTATTGGCCTCATGTATGGGGCCACATGTACCGGCTTATCCGGAACTCCTTTGTTTTGCTACTACGGCAGCCAGAATCGATGAGCTTCTGAAAGGACCTTTGCATGCCTGTTTATATTAGGCAGACCCATCTAATCCGGTTTTGGATTGTTGTAATGAACTTCTACTGAGTTATGATTCAAAAACCAAGCTTTGACAAGTGTTCTTAAAATGACCAACAGCATGTTTACTGTTTACATAGCAGCTGCAGCCACAAACAAGCACACTCAGGTAGAAGGAAGCAGAAGCAAAAGTACGAAATAGAAATGTAAATGGAGGCAAGAGAATTCTTATTCCAATTCCAAAGTACAAGTTCACTTGAACCCTACATATCCATTGAGGAGGCCGGCTGGAAGTCACCTCGATCTGAAGCTAAAGCTCTAGTTAATATTGGGTCGTCTCTTTCAACCATTTTTCTAGCGTCTTTTTCAACCATTTTTCTAGAATTCACTATATGATCCTTTTTCCTTATTGCAGGGCAAGAGCCACAAGTTGTCATATGGATTTATCACGGGCAAGGGAGCAGTGGAGCACCAGACACCACCTAATCACCTAGAAGGCTTCACCTCCGAAATGTAACAAACTTACTCCCTCCATATATGATTTACAAGTTGTTTAGGACAGCGACACAGTCTCCAAAACATAACTTTGACCTCTTATTTTTATAAAAATATTTATTAAAAGGTGATATATGTGTATATTTTTATAAAAGTATTTTTCAAGATAAATCTATTCATATAATTTTTGCATTTGCAAACTCAACTTAAAAGTTATTGATAATTTATATTCCCAATGTTTAACCTAAATCTGGTCCAAAACGGGACTTCTTTTAGTAGCATGGAGGGAGTACAACCAAAATTCTTGACTTATCACAAGTGCCAAAGGCTATGGAATGTCCATACAGGCTACTAAGACTCAAACTTCAAATCTCTCAACCAACTAAAAGCCCAGTTCACTCAAGTCCCAAAACAATCACCAAAATATTATAAGTAGACAGCCTGCTGTTGTAACCTGAATCACAAAATATTCAAATAATGCAAGTAGAGAATGGATGTACGAAAATAAAACACGGATTCAGTTCATGGTCTTTCAGTTTTATTATAGTTTTGATGGTATAAGTACAACAAGCCTTGCCCTGGTCGCTTATAAAGAACAATACAATATATATGGGGATAAGAAGTCCCTGTGAATTACAAGCATTATGCAAATGGAACCAGACCTCGCTCAGAAATTACTTGGGTTTTTTTGTAATACAGATCTAGGCACAGAGCAGCTAATTTAGTTTTGGCGGTAAGTGTTGAGATTTTATGGAATTCCTTCCATGCATGATACAAACAATCATGAATAACATAGTCACAATTTTTGTCTACATCTTATTAATGACATGGTAGCAATGTTTTTAAGGCGTCGCTTTGGCGAAGCGTCGCCTAAGCGCCAAGGCGCTCCAGGCGGGACGTTTTGGCAGACGACTCGCCTCAGCCCCGTATGGCGTCCGCCTTACGACTGTGGCATCCGAAAAACGTCGCTTTGGCGTCCAATTCATCCCAGATCGAGCAAGGTGGGCGCCATACAGGGATGCTCTATTCAAAGAGGAGCGCGTGAAGAGAGGAGCGCCCGAGAAATCAAATAGCAGAGAAAGGAGCGCTCGCGGAGAAGACGGACCTACCTACTCGAACGCGTTCGCTCGCACTGCAGGGGAGCAGCCAAGCCTCTGCCTCCCCCTACCCTCTTCCCCATCCGCGCGAGGAGATGCCGCCGGCGGGCGGCTGTTTTCCCACCGCTTCCTCTGGTCCTCCTCCATCCGTGCGAGGAGCAGAGAAAGAGAGAGGAATGGGAAGCAAAGGAGACAGAGGAAGGGGAAGCAAAGGGGGACGGCCATCCGGGGGAGAAGGACACAGAGCAGGGCATCTGGAGAGAGGCAGAGGGAAGCAGAGCAGCCATTCGCGCCATCGTGCGCACTAGCAGTGGGGAACGGCGGCACTGAAAGTATCGGGATAGGGTTTTCATGAAGCCACGCTAGGAAGGAGCATATGGGCTGCTTAGTGGGCTGGTCGAGCCCACTACTTACTCAGCTTCTTTCTTTTTTCTTTTCCTTTTTCCTCTTCATCTAATGTTCTAAATTCATATTTTAATTTTTAATTTATTTCTTAAGGCATCGCCTCGCCTTACGCCTTACTCGCTTAAGCGTCGCTTAAGCGTAAGGCGGTAGTTGATCGTCACGCCTCGCTTTACCGCCTTAAAAACATTGCGTGGTAGTACTTAATTACTTAATTATATAGATAGATGGTTTCCTCATTATTGATAACTTCTTCATGGAAAAACCTCAATGATGGAATGAAAACCTAATATGGGCGTGATCTTGTAATCACTGAATCCAGCTTTTGAAAAGATTTTTCTCCATTCGTGCTCCTCTCGCTCAGACCCACCATATCGCATCATATACATATCAAATAACACTTCCGTCCCTTTGACAACTTTGTCCAGTGATCCATAGCCGACCACAACACTCACAATGATCACTTTACCTCCAGCATGTCTGGTGGGAATTACTCTCTTGCACTGTTGAAGTATCTTGACACAGTGGTCATCATCCCAGCAATGTAAAACATGCTGAAACATTACATATACATAGACATCATTTATCCACATGGATATTCCATAATGATCAGGAATCAATATATATATTTACCTTTAGGAAAACAGCATCTGCAGGTGGAATAGACTCGAACATGTCACCGGCGATGAACTGCACCATGCTAGTGCTAGCTGGCACCTTCATTATCACTTGTTCGAGGTCTAGTACACTGCACTTGATGTGGGGAAAAGCTGAAGCGATGGCCATAGCGGCTGCGCCATGGCCCCCTTCAACATCAACCAGCGAGGTGAACCCGCTGAAGATACTCCTGGCGCCTCTACAGGTACCATTCAGCATGATGTCCATAACCAAGCTGGTGTCCGCGACACAGCCTTCGTTCATGTCTCTGTTGTAGGCGGCGTCGTTCTTGGTCAAGGTCCATGGAGGCACACCAAGTGCCATCTCGAAGAGGGTCGTGTCTCCGGCGTCTCTGAACCACTCTTCCAAGCTGAAGAAGGTGGAGACGGACGTGCTAGGGCGCGCCACAAGGCGGAGCAGTGCCGACATGTCAAGCGAGGGCGGGGCGGCGCCTGATGCATCCTTGTTGCTGATGAGGACCCTGGACACGGGGGTGAGCGTGTAGACGGTCGTCTCACTCTCACCATGGTCTTCGTCATCATCGTCTGCAGCTCGCTGACGCTGCTTGTCGGCAGTGTCAAAGATGCCGAAGCAGGTAAGCATGCGCATGAGCCGCTGGAGGTGCGAGCGCTTGGCGTGGTGGACACCTGTGTCGCTGACGAGGTCAGAGATGGTAGCTGCACCACCGCGGCGGTGGATGGCGCCGGGGATGCCTAGTTCAACGGCGCACAGCAACGCCGAGGACTTGATGTGATGAAGGCCGTGGTGATACAGCTCCACGAACGTTTGGTGCTAAAGGTTGTTGTGGGTGTTAAGCTCGTGTTGCTCTACATGGGCAGAAGGCGACATAGCGATGAGATGTTGTTGATTAATTTTTCAACTGTCTTCATATCTTATCTTATCTATAACTCTTATAAAGATAAATCCTATACCAAATAAATTTTCTTCTCATACAAGTTGTCCACACATCATTTCCCACCAATGACCCACTAATTGTTCTATCTATTCATGCAAGGTATTCACAATATTCCCACTAAATCAATATAAGGTGTCCACAACATTACCCACTAAATCCATGTCATCCATTACGAATTACAAAAAATGCCAATTTTACCTCAATCATTTCAAATACTAGAAATCTTTAATCTATTAACGTATAAATCATCTACATAAGCTATTTGTTCATCACCCACTCCTCTATAATGTAATCAATATTATATTGGTTTTTCTTTTATTAGCTTACCGATTTTTTACCAGATCTGATACAATAAAATAGCATGTAAGTCAAATTCAAATATATGCATACGCGTGTGCAAAATATCTATAGTAATTTTGTGTATTATAATAGATTTACGTTTAAAAAAAATCCCACGGTAACATGCGGGGTCGTAGTACTCCAATAACGATAAACCCCACTACCTACTTATTCTTTGTGATCTCATGAAGCCACATCATCGAAGGCTCTCACAAGTCACTGATAACCTCTAAAATCATGTTGTAGAAGTCCAAGTGTCTTCTCACATAAGCTCATATGGCACATTGTTTCCTGACCTCTCATCTCTTTCTATCTAATGCAATTTCTCCACCCACGAAACCCATTTATATCCCTTTTTCATACTCATGGCAACGCGTAGGAAATCCACCTAGTTTCATATATGGACATGGCCTTGATTGGTACCCATCTATAAGCAAGCATCGAGTGGACAGATGGCAAGAGTCGGATCCTTTTTGTTTTAACCCCACAAAATTATAATATTTTAATACAGTAACACATTCATAACTAAATTTTGAGATACTATTCTTTTTCAACACAACACGGCATATGAAGTGATAGAACATACTCCCCTGCGTCATCTAAGGCCGGGTTGGGTTAGTTTTTACCCAGAGACAGTGACGAAGCCAGCGCGCGGGGGGGGGGGGGGGGGGGGATATGGGGGGGGGCCCCCCCCCCCCCGCCCCCGCGACACCCCCCCCCCCCCCCCCCCCCCCCCCCCCACGGGGGGCTCCAGCCCCCCCTATCGGCCATGGAAACACGGCGCCCCCCTTAAGCCCCCCTACGCCATGGAGGAGGAAGAAGAAGGAAAGAAGGGGCTGAAGGAAGAAGAAGAAGAAGAAGAAGCAGCCCCCCTCGGGATATTCCTGGCTTCGTCGCTGCCCAGAGACCGCACTAACCGGACCATGTACGGCTACTCGGAGCTCCCATCGGCCGCCAGAGCCGGAGTAGAGGCCCTTCTCAGTCGGGACGATGGACTGTTGCTTGGAGCTAGACACCGCATTCCAAATCAGAAGAGAGCATCTGATCTAGGTGGCAGGTGACTTACCATCTTCATATCCGGCATGGAGCGGGCGGATCAAGGCAGCTTCCTTCAATCCGGCGTGGGGATCAAAGGTCTTCAGATCCATCACCGCGGCGACCTCAGCAGGCTTTTCACCTTCCTCTTTGCCAAGGGCCGATGCAGGGATGGGGCCACCGGCGGGGTGAGGGAAAAAATAGAGGGGGCGCTCTCGTTCAAACTATCCACCCATCACCTTCGGTGCCTATTGGGGCTGCCGGCGACCTGAATTGTTCTTGACATGCCTGTTAGCATTTGCATATAAATATCTCAATTGTTTGGGAAGTCCTACGTTAAGGATTTGATAACTATATAAAATGATGAGGTGACTAATCAGCAACAACCCAAATATATATATCCGCTGAGTTCCTAGGATTAGCCGCCGCCCTGACTTCCTTGCCGCCGTAGCCGCCGCGCTGACTTCCTTGCTGCCGTAGCCGCCGCGCAGGCTTCCTCGCCAGCCTCTTCCTTCCCTGCATGCGACCTCCCATGGCTGGATATATCTGAAGAGCCAGGTTAGGTTGGACGTTACGTGACCAGGAAAGAACTGGAGCTGGCTTTATTTGTTTCAAATTTTTAGCTCCTTTGCAACGTACCGACGAAAATCTACTTTCCTTCATCCTAAAATAAATTTACATCTTGTTTTTCGAGTAGTTTGATGACTCAGAGTACAAAAATAATATCAACATTAGATCTCCAAATAATTAAGTTTATTATGAAAGTATACTATATACTCAATCTAATGATATTTACTATACATCATAAATATATATTACTATACTTTTGTATGATTTTGTTCAAACTTTAAAAAGTTTAGTGAGTATACATATGTAAGATACGATCACATTGTAGGTAGGGATACGAAACACAAATGGATTTCTGAATTTTTTGACATTTGTATCCATTAAAACGTCTAATATGGGTATTCATAACCTTTCTAATATGGATACGAAACGGTTATATCCAAATTCATTTTTTAGTATTTTTCTTTAATTATTATCTGATTCCAAATCCATATTGGACGATATTCCATGGTATTCATATACTCCCAACGTCCTAGATTAAAGTACATTCTGGTTATTCTTAGACAAAATAAGACAGATGAAAATAGACGTGTGTATCCCTCACTTAATTTCCTAATATAATTAAGTCTGATCCCATTTGACATGATTAAAGGGAGCAATCTAAGTTCCCTTATACAAAATAAGAAGGAAACAACAATCAGTCAATCACACACTATTTTTATTAAGGAAAAAATATCCTCATGTTTTTCAAATGCATTATATTTAGGGACACCAAGCAAAAGCCAGAATACACTTTAATCCAGGACGGAGGGAGTATGCAAAAGAAAACAAGGTAAGCAGGTAAGCAGGTAGCTGCACCACCGCAGCAGTGGATGGCGCTGGGGATGCCTAGTCCAACGGTGCACAGCAGCGCCGAGGACTTGATGTGCTAAAGGCCGTGGTGATACAGCTCCATGAAGGTTTGGTGCTGAAGGTGGTTGTGGGCGTTAGCTTCTTCACTACTACACAAACAAACTACCATGATGAGGCTACTGTTCACACCGTGGCGGGCGCAACTTTTGCCCGCCACAGTTATTCGATGGCCGGCCTCGCCCGGCCGGCCATCGAAGCACTAGTTGCGGATAATGATTAACCGAAGCGGGCCACATTAGGCGCCCGCTTTGGTAAATTGGCATTTACCGCAGCGGGCCTCCTAAAGCGCTCGCTTCAGTAAATACATTAACCGTAGCGGACGCTTTAGGATGCCCGCTGCGGTAAATGCAGATTTACCGTAGCGGGCGCCTAATGTGGCCTGCTTCGGTTAAGTCTGGGCCTATAAATATCCCAGCCAACCCTCTCTTCTTCCCCATGGGCTTCTCCTTCCAAATTCGAGGGGGAGAGGCTTTTCCCTAAAAATTGCCCAAACCATTGAATTGAGGTTTAGAGGTTTGATTTGGAGGCGGAGGACATCACAAGAGGTATACAAAGGCTCTCTCATCCTCTTTTATATTTTTTCCCTTACTTTTGAGCCCCTCCCCTTCTAGATCTAGATGTAGGATAGAAAAACCATTGTATTGAGGTTTAGAGGTTTGATTTGAAGGAGGAGGACATCACAAGAGATATACAAAGACTCTCTCATCCTCTTTTTTCTCTTTTTCCCTTACTTTTGAGCCCCTCCCCTTCTAGATCTAGATCTAGATCTAGATGCATGTTGGAGAGAGAAAGCTTGTGCCTTTGAAGTTCTTTTTCATGAAATCTCTCATTGGATTATAATTCCTATGATGTTTGTGGTTCACAGCTACGATGGACAGGTCGGAATAGATGTATGGGATCGATAGAGTGCTTAAGTATCCGAAGTACCTCGCTGGTGTAAAGGAGTTCATGGACACTGCTAAAGCTCATGCTAAGAGATGGAAAAGCCAGACAGTCATCTGTCCATGTGGTCACTGCAGGCATCGAAAAGCCTTCAGAGAGCACGGCACGGTGCAAGCTCATTTGATTCAGTATGGCTTTGAGAAGGATTACACGGTTTGGATTCATCACAGGGAAGAGGCGCATGGCGGTGCATCTGGAGTGAGCGCGGCATCGATGACGGTGAACTAGAATCATGGAGTGCCCATCTCATCTTCAGTAGCACCAGCGCCAGCGCCAGCCTGCAGCGACAATAGTGGTCGCGATTACATCATGGTGGAGGATATACTCGGGGGGTGGACGATGGTGGTGGAGACGACCAGGAGGCTAATGTGCAGGAACCCGAGGATGTGCAGCTGTTTGAGAACTTAGTCAACCACATCGACAAAGATGATGTTGTGTATGGCACCCCGAAGTGGTTGGAGAATTTTAGTGAGATGAAGCAGGCGTCGATTGATCCTCTGTACCAGGATGGCGGGAAATGTCCGAAGGAGTGCATGGCACTTAGTTTCAACCTCCACATGTAGATGATGAATGCCTAACATGGTTGGTCTGACACAAGCTTCAATGACCTGTTAAGTTACCTTGATACCTCGTTCCCAACAGGTAACAAGGTGCCAGCCAATACCTATCGGGCAAAGAAGCTGATCCGTCCAGTGGCGATGAAGCTTAGGAAGTTCGATGCCTACCCTCACCACTGCATCCTGTATCGAGGAACAGAGTAAGAGAGTTTGACGAGTTGTCCATGCTATGGTGCCAGTCGGTACAAGAAGAATGCGGGCTGTCGCGTGGATGATGTAGACGACAGTAAGGCCTTGCCTGCTGGTGCGAAGAAGAAGAAGGGGGCCAAGCCCAGCGCTACGGCCAAGCGAATCTCGGCTCGGCAGGACGAGGAAGAAGAGGGTTACACATGGAGGAAAAGTCCAGCACTGTCAGTGTGGTACCTGCCTGTGATCAACCGCCTGCATGCACTATTCAGGAACCCAGAGGATGCCAAGATCATGTCCTGGCATGCATCAGCTGACCACCTGAAGGACGATGGAATGCTTTGGCACCCATCCGATGCCAAGCAGTGGCAGGATTTCGACAATGCCTATCTGGCCTTTCGCGATGAGCCCAGGAACATTCGGTTCACGCTGAGCACAGACGGGATGAACCCTTTCGGTGAGCTTAGCAGCTTGCACAGCACCTGGCCGATCATACTCACAATACTCAACCTACCTCCCCATCTATGTCACAAGCACAGGTACCTTCTGCTGACTATGCTAATCTCAGGACCTAGGCAGCTAGGCAACGATATAGATGTTTTCCTAGAGCCGTTCATGGAGGAAATGCGGGAGCTATTCGATGTTGGGGTCCTGATGGATGACGCGTCCCGCAAAGAGAAGTTCACCCTAAAAGCCATCATCTTTGTCACCATCACTGATTACCCCGGACTCTTCTCACTGTCGGGGCAGATCAAAGGAAAGGCCGGCTGCGTAATTTGCATCGACGGGACCTGCTACACTTACCTCAAGGGATCCACCAAGATGGTGTACATGAGGAACAAGTGGTTCCTTAGCGCAACACACATGTATAGAAAATGTGTCATGAATTAATTCTTTGACAACCAGGACGAGCCGCAGCGTGTACCACCAGAGCAGACTAGTTGGGGGCCAAAGGTGTATGAGATGGTGAAGGATCTGGACCAGATCAAGTTTGGGAAGAAAAAGAAGAAGCCACCCCAGAGGAGGGGACAAAACAAACGAGGAAGCGAAAGCGGGACACTATAGAGGAAACGACACCACCTGTTGTCCCTGCCATTCCTTTCAAGAGAAGTCGATCTTCTTCAAGTACCTATCGTACTAGAAAGTACTGAACACACCCCATGCCATTGACTGCATGCATGTTGAGAAGAATGTCTTTGAAAGCACGATCAGTGTCCTACTAGACATCAAGGGCAAGATGAAGGATGGTGTGAAGTCACAGACGGATCTTGTCAACATAGGCATCAGGCCAGACCTTCACTGGGGGAAGCCTGAGAATGGTAAAGTCGACCTCCCAGATGTGGCCTACAACCTAAAGCATGACAAGAAGGTCAACATGCTCAACATGATGAGGGGAATCAAGGTGCCAACAGGCTTCTCTTCCAACATCAAGAGCTTGGTCAACATGAAAGACCTCACAATGACCGGCTACAACTCACATGACTGCCACATTATGCTGACGGTGTTCCTTCCGATCATGATCAGCGCTATCCATCCAGAGTTTGTGAAGATGGTTATCACTCGCATGTCATACTTCCTCAACCACATCACACAGAAGGTTATCAGTAAAGCTGACCTGCCTGCCCTGAAGGAATTCACCACAGAGACCCTTTCTCAGCTCGAGATGTGCTTTCCCCCGTCCTACTTTGATATGATGACACACCTAATGGTACACATGGTCGACCAAATCGAGCAATTGGGCCCCGTGTACCTGCACCAAATGTGGACGTACGAGCAGTTCATGTCTACCATCAACAGATACGTCCATAACTGTGCTTACCTGGAGGGCTCCATGATTGAGGCATACACCACCGAGGAGTGCGTGAACTATTCATTGGGTTACCTAAAAGACGGGAGGGCGATTGGGCTGCCTGTCCACAAGCATGAGGGCAAAACCATAGGGATGGGTTGCGCGGGCCGAAAAGTACGCACTGATATACCGAACAAAGAGGTGGAACAAGTTCATTACAACATCATTCATCATTTGGTGAGCATGGAAAAATACATTGAGAAGCACCTTGAAGAGATTCGTGCCGCTCATGACGGATAGCACACGGATGAATGGGTCAAGAACCACCACAAGGCCACTTTCTTAGACTAGCTCAAAGAGCAACACATACCCTTGGAAGGATGCCTGGATGAAGATACGGAGACCGTTAAGAGGCTTGTGCTAGGCCCGTCCAGCCAAGTCACCATGTGGCAAGGGTATGATGTCAAGGGGTACAGGTTCCACACAAAAGAAAAGGACAAGAAGAGCGCATCACAGAATAGCGGTGTTCGATATGAGGGTGTAGATGTGACCAAGAACGAGAGGATGCAATACTATGGGCAGGTTGAAGAAATATGGGAGCTTGACTACGGCAATAACGTACACATAACCGCATTCCAGTGCCACTGGGTCAACACAAAATCGGTTGTGGTGAACGATTATGGGCTAACCACTGTGAACCACAAAAGTACCGGATACAAAGATGATCCGTGGGTACTAGCAAACCAACGTCGTGCAAGTGGCCTACTTCTCATATTGGGATGACCCAAAGATGCACGTGGTCGTGTCAGGAAAGCAATGAATCATGGGAGCTGATGGGGTCCAGAGCCTAGAAAAGTACAACAACTACGCAGAACTCCAGCTTTTTACCGATCATCCAAGAAAGATCAAGACCGTCGAGGACCATTTCTTCAAGACACGATTGAATCGGTGGGCCCGCAAAGATGGAGGGAAATGGACGGTGAAAGCTGCTGCACCAAAAGCAACTGCACCAGAAGCTGCTGCACCCAAAGCCCCTCCATGAAAAGCTCCTGCACGAAAAGCTCCTACACCAGAAGCCCCTCCACGAAAATCTCCTGCACGAAAAGCTCCTGCAACAACAACAACAACAACAACAACATAGCCTTTTATCCCAAGCAAGTTGGGGTAGGCTAGAGATGAAACCCAAAAGAGACATGAAACAAAGAACACATAAAATGTACAAGCAAAAAGATTACGGTTCAGGCACGTTAATTGCTAGTCTCCAAGCGCTCCTATCCATGGCTAAATCCTTAGGGATATTCCACTCCTTAAGGTCTCTCTTAACCGACTCGTCCCAAGTCAGTTTAGGTCGACCTCTACCGCTCTTTACATTCATAACGTAGTGTATAACGTAGTGGACAAGTTCTGTAATACCGTTCAAACATTCATGATCTTGAAGATTTTGTAATAAGTTGTTATTCTTGATCTTGAGGATTTTGTAATAAGTTGGTATTCATGATCTTGAAGATTTTGACAACTGAACTATCATTTTGACACTACTGTCCTACTACTCTCTCTACTACTGCACTTGTCATTTTTAACTAATGAATTGTCCTACTCCTACTCTGTCATTTTGATTCAGTAACTGTATTGCATTCAGTTGTGACTGCACTGAATTGTGATTTAGTAACTGAACTGAATGGTGATTCACTTACTCATTTACCGCAGCGGGCAACCTAACACGCCCGCTACGGTAAATGTCTTAAGTTATTAACGGTAGCGGGCGGATTAAGTTGCCCGCTATGGTAAATAGCTAACTGACTTACGGACAGTTCGAACTGCAGTGCATCAAAATGACAGTGAAAAATTCAAAATTCATCTCATTCAAACTGCAGTGCTTCAAAATGACAGTGAAAAAATCATCTCATCTCAGAGGCAGCTCAGACATAGCATCACAGACAGCATATTCATCTCAGAGGTAGTACATCTCAAAAAAGAATTAAGTGAATCAAAGTAGCAGCAGTAGTAGTAGCAAGGACATAGTGACATTCAGTTAACCAAAATAGACATAAGGACATACATAACTTAGTTTATGTCACTAGTACATAGCATACATAACTTAGTTCATGTCACCAGTATAGTTGGGTGTGCCTTTGTTTGACACTGGAACCATAGGCAAGCCACTGTTATCTACAACAAAATTTGTGACTTGCTGCCATATCAAATGGGTGTCAAGGTGATGGGCATCACCATAAACACAAACTAAACCAAACTGCTGATTATCTAAGAGGTTTTTACATAAAGCTAACTTGGAGTGATCTTGCTGATGTTGTCCTTCCAGAAGAGCAGGGCACTACAAAAGCAACAGAAGCATTAAACCTTGAGAAAAGCAGGCACTACTGATAAGAGAAGAAATTGACACTGAAGAAGAAGCATACCTGACACTGAAGAAGAAACAACTAATGCTCTATGATGCCAATTCAGGTTTTGAGTTGAATTTGTCACTGTCATTTGAACTACTGCTGCATTTTTAATTGTCATTTTGGGAAATTGCTGCCTATGATGCTATTTTAGGAAAATTGCTGCCTATGATGCTATTTTTGGGGAAATGCTGAGCATATGCCACTGCCTATGATGCTTCTTTTGTGTCAAATGATGTACTTGTTTTTACACTGCCTATGATGCTATTTTCTACTGTCACTCAGTTTTATTCAGTAACTGAACTGCATTCAGTTTTATTCAGTTCAGTCCTACTACTTCTGAACTGAACTGTCCTTCTACTACTACTGAACTGAATTGTCATTTAGTTTTATTTAGTTATATTCAGTGACTGCATTGTGATTCAATTATTTATTCCTGTTTTGGTACTTCCTACTCTCTCTACTACAGGACTGAACTTCTCCTCTCTACTCCTCTCTGCTACTCTACTGCCCAGTATGGTTAAGAATGCTGGTCTACTCTACTCCTAACTGTCTTAGCCCTTTGAGGTCGATTTGTGAGATGACCGAAGGACTTAGCCCTTCGGGGACAATTTGTGAGATGGCCGAAGGACTTAGCCCTCTACTCCTCTCTACTCCTCCCTACACTGAACTCTCTCTACTACTCTATCTACTACTACTCTATCATTTTGACACTACTACTGAACTGAACTGTCATTCAGTTGTGCTGCATTCAGTTGCGATTCAGTAACTGAACTGAACTGAACTCTCTCCACTGATGCATATGTCACTACTGTCCCTACTACTACTGCTGTCCTACTACTACTGTCCTACTACTACTCTACTCCTCTCTACTCCTCTACTCCTCTCTACTCCTCTACTGCCCACTGCGGTTAAGAATGCTTCTCTACTCAACAGTTCTCCTCTACTCTCTACTACTCTTCTCTATTTTCTACTTCTCTTCTACTACTCTACTACACTTAGCTGAGGCAGTGGCATTTGCAATTATGACTCTTTTCAAACTTGTTTGCTAAGGCAGTGGCATATGCAATGATGACTCTTTTCAAACTTGTTTGCTGAGGAAGTGGCATATGCAATGATGATTCTTTTTGAACTTGTTAGCTGAGGCAACGGCGATGATGATTGAATGCTCCCTATTGATAAGCTGCTAGACTAGGATGGCTTGTATAACAAGCAACCAGTTTAGAAGCGATGTGATGACAATGGGGAAAATCTGAGCCAACACTATTTACATGATTCATTTCTTTATTCATAAGATTGTTACTCGTCTTATATATGGTTTTGTCTATATATATGTATACAACTGAAATATCTGCTCTTCGTAGCTTTCAAATGGAGGAGGACCATTTCCGCGAATGGCGGACCCCTACCCCCAGTTCTTCTTCAACTAGTTACGAGAGCAGCGTGTCCGTGACCCCATGACCGAAGAAGCGTCGTCTAGAGGAGGACGATGATCCGCCCTATGATCCGGTGGAGGAAAAAGGCCACAGTGCACAGTCAACAAGGCAAGAGGTAGTTGCATCGACCCTCATTTGATTCGGCAATTTCAATGTAGTGTGCAACAATTGATGTTTGTACCTCTCCTCAACAGCTCCCACTAGTGCCTCGGCAGTTGGAGTTCAGTGAGGAAGAACAGGCCACAAACGTAGAAGTCCCTCCGCCCTCCATGTGGAGTTCAGTGACTAAGAAATTCTTGTATCCCAGGGAAGCCAACATGGTGAAGTATGAGGCGTATGCTATGCACGTGGCATCCTGTGTAATCCGCAACTTCAAGTCCATGCTGACCAGGGACTACCTAAAGTAGAACAAGTCACCCTTAGAGAACTACCCTATGGTAAAGGCACATGTATGGGATGAATTCTGCCGAATGAGAATGACCCCTGAAGTAGAGGAAAAGAGTGTCAAGTTCAGTGAGCTGGCGAAGAGAAACAAGACTCCCCACCACTTGGGCATGGTTAGCTTTGCCTGGCATAGGCTACGGTGGAGGAGAGAAGAACAGGCTAGACAAGCGGCTGGGGAACCCGATCCGTATGAAGGAGTTGATTACAGGGGAAAGGACTTCTTTTATGCCAGCCGCCCTAAGAAGCTAAGGCCAGGCGCGACCAAGTTTAACAAGCCACACATCCTTGAGTTGGAGAAGGCTCTGATCAAGAAAGCCAAATCTAAGGACAACATCGAGGTCCGCAGGGGCCACGACTTGCTGACCGAGGTCCTGGGAAACCCTGAGCACCGCGGCCGCATTCGTGGATTACAATCAAAGATGAACTAGAAGGCAGTCGAGTCGTGGTAATCTGACCCTTCCGGGTACAAGTCGAGGCAGAGGTACAAGGAGGGCATATATCAGAAAGGCTACGACCAAAGCATGAAAGAAATGATCAGTCAGTCGATAAAGGAAGCCTTAACAAGCAACGACCCCAAGATGGTGGCGATGAGGTCACAAATGTTTCGCGAGGCTGGCTTGCCCGTGCCTCAAGTTCCACAGGTGCAGCCTCAAGTTCTACAGCGCCAGTCGGTGCCGATGATCGAGGATCGTCCAAGGCCGTCGAACGAGGAGGTGCAGGAAGAAGGGGGTTTACACGTCCACCTCATGATCCTATTCGGAAGGTCCAAGAACTTGTACATGGACAAGGGACTTTTAATTTGGTTCAATCAAATCAGATACTTCAACCCAAAAGATATCCCTCAGAATTATGTCATCATGACCCCAACATGGAATATGGCAGAACACGACGACTATGAATTGGACCTTCCTGATTTACAATGGGTCAAGTACCTTGGAGCTGCGATGGGCTTAGAGGTCCTGTGGAATAAGGAGGATATTGAGCCTATTACACCAACACATACTCCAGCCTCGACAACGCCATCACTTCCGACGACAACAGGATCACGTCCCTCCTCAGCTGCCGGGTCTTGTCCCCCGGAGGGCGATCCGGGTGACAACGACAGCGATGACGAAGGCAAAGGCGAGAAGGACAAGGGCAAGGACATACCTCGAGCCACGAGCCCTCACCAAACTCCAAAAAGCCCGCCTACAGGCCAAAACAGTGAGGCGGGGGGTTCAGGGGCGCCACCAGGGGGATAAGACCATGCCGCCAAGCCAGACGAGCAGGAGCGGGCAACCTCCACCTATCGACACTCAACTTTCTACAGCAAGCCAACCAGGAGGTACGGAGGGGCAACCAGGGCGCCGCCTTCTATAGCTAGCCAACAGGAGGTATGGAGGCGAACACAAGCCACTGTCCTCCCCCGTCGAGAAAGGATCCACGCTAGGCTGACTCACCGCTCCCGCCGTACACGACTACGATCAAAAGGTATCGTACCGTCAAGCATAACCTTATGCTAACCTTTCCATCCAATAGATTGCTACTAACATTTCTATCCCTGTTTTCCTAGGCCTATGCCTGATTTTGATTACCGGTTTTTCTGTGACGAATGAGTATCCTGGCAAATACATTCGCGGGAAGTTCATGGCAACTATGGTCCAGCTCCTCGATGAAGAAGAATGGGATACAAGGAGGTTCCATCTTTGGTACATGGAAGTGGCAAAAGCCAGCATGAGCGGTTTCACCATCAAGATTCCCCGTATTACTTCCACCTGCCCGATGGCGAAACTATGTGACTCCCCATGGAATTCCGTGACATGCATAATCTACTACAGGGAACAGACCTTGACATTGTCCAAGTCACCCTGTTCTCTCTGTAAGTGATGATTGCGACTTTCATAGAAATTTGGATTCGTATAGCTAGGTCAACTCTATACTTATTATAGCACGATGACTTGTGCATCCAGGATGTCGGCCTATGTAAGCAACAAAAAGTGCAATCCTACACTCTTCCTCTCTCCTACTCGTATTGCTGAGAATGTCATCAAGGGTTTTATGTTAGAGGATCCGGACTTGACCGTGCACCAGAGGGAGCAAAAATATAAGGAAGTTATGAAAAAGGAGAAGGTGAAATTATCAAGGTACATATACGAAGTAATGAAGAAGACCAAGCCGGATGGTCCTAGGTGTATCATGGCTGCCTACCACTTTGGGTAAGTCGAGAACATGTACGTAGAGCTCAGTGGCTAGGATCATGCCTTCTCATTGTCGTAACATGTATCTTTTTCTAATTGTGTAGCAAGGACAATACCGGCGGCCACTGGGTTGCATTCATCATCTTACCACACCTATGCAGGGCCTTGGTATTGGACTCATTGATGGTGCCAAACAAAAAGGGTACAAGATCTTTGTAGATTTCTTGAGAAAGTAAGTCACCTTTGCTTTTTGATCATTTACGATTTTCCTACGAATATTCAATTTGTCGCTAATACTATTACTTTTCATACAGTGCTTATAAGGATTACCTGGAGGATCCAGATTGCTGGGATGAAAGAAGTGAAAAGTGCAAGCAGAGGAACAAAAATTGCATTAAAATCCGACGTGATTGCCCAGTAAGTATTTTAGATGTTCAGTCGTGCTTTTCATACATAATATGTATGTGTTCTAATGCTTTTATTTGATTCGTGCAGTGTGCCAAACAACCTATGGGATCCAATGCATGTGGCTTGTACGCTTGCACGTACTTAAGGGAGTGCAAGAAGTTCAGCAACAGCTGGAAGGTACTCAAGCAAGCAGTGAAAGGCCAGAACTCGCTGAAGTGTATCCCACTAACCTTGAAAGATGCCAAGGCTGATATCTGCAAGTTCATCATCCAGAATTGCGTGAAAGAAGGGGAGGAGTTCTTCGACGAATTAAGTGACTTGGCGGTGTTACTGGAGTATGATCACCTTAGGAACTGGCGTTCACCGCCGGATTACAAATACCTCGTAGACATTTGATATGTATCATGAACGGATTCAGTTGGTCATTTGTATCTTGAACTAATGGATTGTATGAACTATGTCATGCCTTATGCATGGATAATATATATATATATATAT
>CM041647.1:38133022-38143522 GCA_023333625.1 Bothriochloa decipiens | reverse complement strand
GCGCAAAATCAGCTTTCACATTGTGTTGCAGTGATGAGACTGCCCCCCACGGCTCGCCACATGCATAGCAGAACTGGAAGCCACACCTACATAATGAATACAAGAAGTTATGTTGCCTTGAAAACAATTTTCTATCAATTTGATGTATGTACAAGAAAGCAAATTAACTGCTCGAAGTTACACCAAAAGTACCTAAATCAAACATTTTTAACTTTGATCAAGTTTATCAAAAAATTAAATGTATCAACATCAAATTAGTTTCATTAAATCTACCAAGGAATATATCCTAACTGCATATTTATTTGGTATTACTGTAGATAATACTATATTTTTCTATAAACCTAAAAGTTTGATTCAGAAGACAGAACTAAAAACTAAAACATCTTAGGTCTTAAATTCGCAACAAAGGGAGTAGATTTAGTTTCACCTGCAAGTCATGTGCGCACAGCCGTCGCGTTTGTCGACCAAGAACTTGCAATGGGGGCACCTCTTCCACTTCTCCCCCTTGGCCATCTCCAGCACCATCAAGTCCTCCTTCCCCTTGTCCCCAGGTGCTAATTGCCCATACTCGGCACAGCTAATGCCAGCGTGCCATGGCACGCGGCACCGTGCACAGAACAGCCTCCTGCACGCCGGGCACTCCGACTCCGGCACGTCACCGCCGCGATCGTCCACCAAGATCTCCGAGCAGTCGTTGAAGGGGCAGTAGCAGAAGTTGCCGGCCTCCTCCACCATGGACATGCACAGTGCGGCGCACAAGGCTTCGAAAGCCTGGCCGGATATGATGCCTTGGAAGAGTTCGGGGTCAAGGACGTTGCAGCAGTCCTCCCCGTCCCCCGGACACTTGACGTCGGAGATGCGGCCGCCTCGGGTCTTTGTGCTGATGTAGGCGGAGAGGCAGGCTGCGCAGAAGGCGTGTGCGCAGCCGCGGCTTGCGTGGTGCACGTGCGACGGTTCCAGGCAGATCTTGCAAGTTGCCACCGCAGTTGCATCGTCTTCCCCGGTGGCAGGGGTTGCAACTGCAAGAGGTGGCGGAGGCGAGGAGGAGGAGGAGGAGCTACACTCAGCTACAGCAAGCACGGGCATCTCAGCAGCTGCTTTGTCATTGTTGACAGTGTGGACAACGACGGCGGTATCAAGCTGCGGCATGAGCGATGATTGTACCGCAGTCGCTGCCATGCCGGTATTAACAATCACCTCCATGGCAGAGGAAACAATCACCTCTTGGAGCTGGAGTTCCGTGGCGTACTCCTCGTCGGATATCGCCATGAGCCCGGTGGCGTCTGCTTGGTTTATTCCTTGGCAAGCTGCTATCAAGTACAGGTCGTCGGCAACCATGAGGTCAGCGTCGTCGCCAAATGTGGCAGCCAACGATCAGCTTGTCGGCTTTGTGGGAGAAGAGGACGGCTACCTCTGTAACGAAGCTGTTTTCTGGTCTCCAGAACGGATGGACCCATCTATATGTAGAGCAACAAAAACGTACGGTAACATAGCAGCTGGACTTGAGTCTCTTTCATGCCAGGACTAATTGTTAGTCATCTAAAAATTAGTACTAGGCCATCCAAACAGAGGAACTAATAAGTGAACTAATTTTTAGTTCACACACCTCAATTAACAACTAGTCCATTAGTTGACCATATCTAGCTAATAGGACTAAATGGAGCCACTGGATTGAGAAATGGCATCACTGCCCTCCCCCTACGGTATCTCCCCCCTTTTCTCTCTCCTTTCCCAGGAGCATAAGAGTCTTTGTCTAAGAATACTACTAGCTACTAGTCTATGTATCCAAACAGTTTAGGACTAAACTTTGGTCATCTAACAATTAGTTGTAACATGTAGTGGATTAACAACTAGTGCTAGGTGATCCAACTTTGGAGTGTATCATAATTTTATGACAACCTTATGTTTTTTTAACACCGGGGGGGGGGGGGGGGGGGGGGGGGGGGTGTTTTTTTTTTTTAACCCCCCCCCCCCCCCCCCCCCCCGCGCCCACACACACAATCACACGCGCGCACACATGCACACACCTATGAATATCTATGGTCGACGAAGCTAGAAGGTTTTAATATTGGTGAAGTTATTGAGTTGCATCTATCAATTAGTTCAACTTAAAAGTTTAAGTTGATAGTGAAAAACAGACAATTCACTTATTCTTCAACATTCCTCTCACGTAGAGGCTTCCTCGGTCCTCGGACATTTGGAAAGGAATGAGAAACACTATTTTATTCAACTACGCTAGCTAGGTCTTAGTTATTTGAAAAGGAATGAACTAGTTCTATCATCGTCTCACTCCTTACGTTTTTGTTTGGTTTGTGGTATAGAATTATTTGGTCCATCACCAACTCCCTCGTAAGCTAAAAATTAGTACAAACTTGAGGAATGGAGTCATTTCAGAATGTGGTGGTTCCTCAAAACAAACATCTTATTACTTTTTACATATGTGCTTCTTCTCCTACAATCAACAAGTATTCGAAGGACCATATATCTTTCTTACAAATATGTTTCTTCTCAATGAATGAGCATATTTGAAGGACCATGCATCTTTTGAGAAGAAACTGAAGATAATGCCTTTTGTCTATCCCTTTGATGCTATATTCGAGACAAAGCAAAATCTTGACTTTCTTCGCTCGCTCCACATTGCTTGAACCTGGCTAAGGTACTGGCTGAGATAGTGCACTTGTGACTTTGTAACTGAGTACCAATTGCATTGCTTGTAGAACAAAACATCTTATTACTTTTTCACATATGCGTTTCTTATCCGACAATCAACAAATATTCAAAGGACCTTATATCTTTCTTACAAATGTGTTTCTTCTCTGAGAATGAACAAATATTTGAAGGATTGTGCACCTTTATGAGAAGAAACCGAAGGTAATGCCTTTTGTGTTTCGCTTTGATGCTATATTCGAGACCAAGCAAAAGATTGACTTTCTTTGCCCACTCCACATTGCGCGAACCTGACTGAAGTACTGGCTGAGATAGTGCGCTTTTGACTTGTAACTGAGTACCAATTGCATTGCTTGTAGGTTGGTCCTAGAATGCAAAGACTATAACCACAAGGGCGATTTGTACGGTTACTACCGTGATCAGCTGATATCATACGAAGCCAATGTGACAAATCGTCATTTGGAAGTTTTAAGGGCGGGTTTAGCAAAGCTTCAGCTATGAGATCCAAGTTAAATCTGTAGTTTGTAGATTAAATTAAAGTGGCTTAAATATTTATATTTAGTCTAAACTATACATAAAATGAATCATGTATATACTCTTACTATATCTCAAGCTCTAGATCTAAGATTTTTTTTTTGTAGCTACAAATACCTATCTCCATGGACTTTTTTTGGAGCCAGAGCATTGCTAAGCATGACCTAAGTAGTTATACTTTTATAGTTGTTGACTAAGCATAGCGGCTTCATACATTAGTTTTGCACATTGATGGATAAAAATACTATTACAGCATTGAAGCATGGAAGGAAGCATATGTATTTTAAACATGAATCATCATATTTTTTGGCTTTAATTAGATTGATTTAATTTAATGAATCAATATATGCATTTACCAATGATGAATTCAAATATCTTGACCATGAAGATTGACTAGTAGTGACCGAAAGATAAAGACTACTGATACTATCGGATATGCTTGGTGACCAAAAGCATAACATTCTTGGCAAAGTTCCAAGGTGTACTGGTGATTTGTTCTGTGGTATTATGGGATAAATCTTTATGCAGAATCTAGGCCCTCTTGCTCATCTTCTTAATGCATTTAAACACTTACTCTATGTTTTTGTGTGACTTTGTCTTCCTAGAGTACTAATATGGTAGGCTAGTTTGGTAGAATTGCTCTAGGTTACAAAACTACTTGCAATTTTGGAATACACTTGTTGAATCTTGGTGCATATCTAGGCCAGTTTGGTAGCGCTCCAAATTGACTCCCCACCATTCTTGCTCCTACTCCTGCTCCCTCACACTATAGGCTTAGAGCCAAACCTGGTAGAGCTCGCACGACAACTCTAGCTCCTACAGCAACAAAGGAAGAGGAAAGCGAGCGAGCGTGAGGAGGAGTCCAGATGATGGAAAGGGGCACCACGATGGCCATGGAGGAGGAGCACAATAGATCTTGGAGAATGCAGTGATGACGGGATGGATCTCGGCGAGTGCAGGAAAGAAACGTGGCGGGCGAGGGGAAGAAGGGTGGCTCGACTTGCGGAGGAGCATGGCAAGAGGAGGGCTGGGGACAGCAGGGGAGGCAGCGAGAGGAGGGAAGGGGCGGCAGAGCGGGGGCGGAGCATGGGGAGCGGGTTTTTTCTGTTCCCCACACGCAGTGCAAAACAAGAGGAGATGTGGGAGCGAATAGGAGGGGGGGCATCGGGGAGCGGAGGCGTTTTGGCAGCGTTCCTCGGCTTCTCACGTGGAGCTGTAGGAGCACTACCAAACAGGCTCCTAGATAGCTACTTACAGGTTTATTTGAGTAAAGTTTTTTTCGGAGTCTTGGGGACTTGGTTAGTTTATATGTATATGCCTTAGCTTCAAATAACTTTTCTTTGGAATATATATAGGGTGCCTTTTTATACTCCCTGGAGTAGTTACTCCCATCTTTAAAAAACCACCTTGCGTATGTGTTCATACTTGTTTATCACTGAGTATGTTTACATACTAATATTAAGGCGCTCCAAATCTTCAAACGCGAAAAAAATTCAAGAGAACCCATACTTTTTAATATATTATAAAAATGCCACTTACTGTAGTATATAAAATAAGTATGACCACATACTCTATGTATGCTTGACAAATATACTACCATAGATGATCTAGTATGATCACATACTTCGTGTATATACACTTCGTTTCGGTCATATACACCCTAAATCTTGAGATATAAACATGGAAATAACTACTTCTAAGGAGTAGAAAATAATTTCCATATACATACATACATATATATATATATATATATATATATATATATATATAGATAGATAGATAGATATTTTGTGACGCGGAATAGTTCGTGTCCTATACGATCAAATTGATAAATTTTTTTATTTTTTTAATTTGAGTTGTAATTTTGTTGTTGTTCTTGATATAAAAACTCCTTTTTTAATCCAAGCTGCATTCTAACTGGGTCCATTAAATTAGATTTTGCTTATTTCTCAAGATTAACATTTATGTGCAGGAATTTTCTCAAAGGGCCTAATGAGATGTAGATTTTACGTTTAACACAGGATAATCTTCTCATATATAGTGCCCAGTTGGATAGTCATACTGATAGATGCACAAGTACAGATTACTTAGCTTCTTACAAATGCATTTAATTTCTTCTCTGGCAAGCAACGAATATTGGAAGGACGATGTATATATCTTTCTGAAAAGAAACTGAAGATAATGCCTCTTTTGTCTTTCCCTGGATGCTTTCTTCGAAACAAAGGTAAAAGAGAGTGCGCTTCCACTGCTTCACGGAACCTGGCCAAATTAGTGGCCGAGATAGTGCGCTTGCGACTTGTAACTGCCAGCCAGTTGCTTTGCTTGTAGGTTGATGGCAGCGTGCAAGACTAACCAGGGGGTCATGTACATGTAATTGATATTTTTCATTTGCAGGGCTACCATGATCATCAGCTGGCTTCTAAATTAAAACGAATGTTAACACATAACTATTTCGGTTCTCACATGGAGTGTTTAGCATATTAATTAACATATGCAATAGAACTTGTGTGTGCTTACTGTTTCTTGTATCTTTTCTTCTCCAAATTAAAATTCATGCATTACAACTAAAGCCTACGCAGTGACCCGTTGTAAGAAAAGGCGATGTTACGAAAGCTGATGTCGTTATCTGTCACCGGGCCATGATTTAAAGGGGTGCTCCTTTGTCCTTCCACGCTACCTTCTTCAGTAAGCATTAGAGCTTGACCCAGTGGATTGACTTAGGCCCGCCCGTAGCTTACTGTACCATACATCAAAAGAAAAAAGTCCACATTACGTCCCTCAACTTTCACGAAAGTCCGCTTGTCCTCCCTCAACTTCAAACCCAGGCAAAACACCTCCGTCAACTTTTAACTGTTCATATGACCCGCTTATAAGCAGTTTTGAAGCGGATTTGTCTTTTTTTTTTTACTGGAGCAGTTTTGAAGCAGTTTTTTTCATAGAAATCACAAAAAATAATAAAATAGAAATTCTAATTTTGTTAGACTCCACATGAGTAGATCTACACATTGAACATATAATATGGTATGCTTTAGTACAAAATATTTGATGTAGCTTTAGATCTATGTTTTTCTATAATTAATTGAAATAATTTATAGCTATAGTTTCTATGGTCCAATTATCGTGAAATTTATGGTGGGCTAATTATTGTATGCTTGAAATATAGTAATAACTTTATACTCATTGGATCATGTATAACTTAATTATAAATTTATTTAGATTAACAAGCATGAACATACATCAATCAGGGATTCTGGGGCATGGTATGATAATACTTTTTTCTTTTGAAGAAAGTATGATAATATTTATTTGGATTCTTTTATGGGAGATGACAGCTTTCAAGAGCCTATCTAACGGATAACCCTCTCATCCTTTGAACCAATGCTACGATTTTTCTTCATTTCCATTTTCCACTTAGGGACCTATGGTTTTATGAAGATCCTGTCCATTTTATTTTATAGAACATAGAAGAGGAGAAAACCTATAATCTAGTCATGTATGTCAGATCAGTAGAATCTGTGGAGTTGACAGCTTCACTCACTTGTTCAAGACCTTCACATGCACTGGAAAACCTATACAGTATGTATCTTTTCCCCAACATGGATAATATTTTTGAGTTTGTTTTTTTCCTTGCTAAATGATGTAATTGCATGTTGACTGTTGCTTCTTTAGGGTCACATCCCAACATGGATAAAGTGATTTTTTTAGAACACATTTCTTGCTTCTTTAGGGTCACATCCCAACACATTTCAAGGGAAGTCTTGATTTAATTTATTACCGACACAGTATAATGCAAATATTTAACACTCTCAAGGAAAAACTTATGGTGAGTTAATCTGGGGTAGCATGTTAAAAAATTATGGCAAGTTAATCTAACATTCCTTTACATCCGTATTGTTATCATGATGCTTCCTTCTTTATTCCAACAGTTCTAAAATAGAACACACATTGAGTTACAATACTTGTGCATTGTGTTTTGTAGGGGGTTGCTTTGTTGAAGGCGACTAGTTAAGAAATGCTTTCAGATGGAAGGAAACTATTGGTCCATGGGAAGAGAGACCAGGACACTATGGAGACGTTTGGAATTACTAGACCGACGATGGCCTTGGATATTTTGAGTTTCTTTAGGTAAATGTTGATTAATATCATCCAAGTTTGCCTCTTTTGGTTTTACCATAACTGATAATATGTTCGCTTCAAAATGTCCATGAAAGCTTGCAGTAGACTTGGGTGCTGCCCTTATCTGGGTCTTTAATGCTGGTAAGCAATACTTATAACTTTATATATTTTCCCCATTTATCTATAATCATCAATAGCATGCCATTAATTTTGAAGATTTTATCTTAAATTTTAGGAATTAGCCACAGTGAGGGAGTTGACACCACTAGTATTGCACCTTTTGTCAAGGTAAATTTTGAACTCCTTAAATGTTTCATTGTTCAGGTGATGTAACAGAAAATTTGCTTCTTTCTTCAATTTTTTTCCTTCATCAATGAAACAAGGCAATCACTCTGTAGCAGTATATTCAATGACAGTAAACTTGGTTATATTGACAACAAAGAAACCCAATAATGACTAATTCCTACAAATCTGAATGACATGGCCACATATTAATATGTGTGACTGAACAAATGTCTCAAAGAACTCACACTTTGTTAAGTATATTTTACAACGGATGTGATTGACACAATTTTCTACTTTGCCATCTTTAATGCCACTCAATTAGCTATGATTAAGCCAAATTGTCATATTTTTAAGCCAAATTGTCATATTTTTTAAGCCAAATTGTCATATTTTTTAAAAAAAAGAAGAAATAAAGACAACAAAATAAGAACTGGCCACTTGATCACCTGTGCCAATGTTCTTCTTAAAATAGTTCTTCCTTTGTCTCGTAGTCAAAGCAAAATATCACGATGCCAATATGCATTACTCAGGAATTTTTTAAATCACTGAAGTATGCCAACTTCCTTAACTGTTCTTTTTAGTCAAAATTTACGATGTAAATCCAAATCCTTGGGAATTACTACACATGATCTACAAAATTTTAAGCTTCTTTTTCCTCAAAAAAATTTTAAGCTTCTCCTAAATGATTGATTACATACAGAGGATCACCAACCAAATCGGCAACCAAGAACAGCAGCAAGCTCAAACGATGCCGAAATCCCTCTGTAGTAGCTTGTAATCCGTCATGCCAAGAAGCTGGAAAAAGGGAAGCTTACTCCTTAATTCACGAGCTAGAGGCAGGCTTTGCGGGCCCAGAAGCGGCCGACTGCTGCGGCGGGGAAGGGGTCGTCGAGGCAGTGGAAGCGGAGGCGGAGGCGGCCTGCGATTCCTCGGCCGCGGAGAGCTTGCGGAGGCGGTCCTGGATAAGGCGAACGCGGTCCTCAGTGCGGCGGAGCTTACGCCAGCGCCAGGCGAGGTAGGCGCCGAGGCGCCGTAGACGAGGATGTAGGAGCCCCACACGTAGGGTTAGGTCTGCGCGTGCTCCTCCGTCTTCCGCCACTCTTCCTCCAGCTTCGCGATCACGCCGTCTCCAGTCGCCGCTCCTGCCGCCACTGCCTCCGGCTGCCGCTGCGGCGGCGGCGTCTGTGTATGTCCATCCCCGCCGGCCACCATCGGTGCGCTTCTTGTTGGGCGCTTGTCTCCTCCTGAGCAAGTATTTTCTGAGCAAATTTCATAAAAAATTATAGATCTACAGTATCCTCACAAATTTCTTTATAGCACTGTATTGACGTTCTCAAGAATAACCACTCTGTTAAGTTGTTAACAATGTTCTTTTATTAATTTACTGAGCAGGAAACTACCTGAAATTTTATAAAGCTATAAGAAAAGCCTATCCAGACATTCAAATTATTTCAAACTGCGATGGCTCATCTCAGCCACTTCACCATCCGGCAGATCTGTATGATGTCCATGTAAGCTTACTGCCTCTGATTCTGTCTCATTTCCCCCTGTTTATTTTTTTTCTCCTGACTTCGTAACAGAGTTTTCTTACTGTAATTTTATTTACAGTTATAAAAACATCACTTTTTTTGTGCAGATTTACAGCAATGCTTCTTAAGTTTTCCAAATGCAAAGTATGTTTGACAGGACATCACGTAAAGGGCCTAAGGTATCTTCTTGTCATTATGGTTTATATACATATATATATGAAGTTTGGTAATAGATGCCATTAAATGTTCTCTAGAGGATTTCCTTTCTTGGATCAAGATTCTTTGATTCTTTATGAGATACCATTTTCCATCCTGTCTGTAATTGACACTTGCATCTTTGTTTATTGAAATGCATTAGAAATTGTTGCACTTATATCGTATAGATAGATGCAGTTTCCCACGAATGATGATGTGATGGCAACCATTTTTGTGCAGACGAGTTTAACTGTCACAAATAACTCTGTTTTTAACAGGACTCAGAGAGCATGATTCGATATAGTTCTTTTTCTAATCAGGGTCATCAGATTTAGACAGTGAGTAAGTTGACTCTGATATGTTCATACTTCAGGTGTTTGTTAGTGAATATGCAGTTACCGAGCCAAAGGATGCTGGTAATGGAAGCCTCCTTGCTTCACTGGCAGAGGCTGCATTCCTCATAGGAATAGAAAAGAACAGGTGATCTAAAAATGTCCAGACCGCAAGAGGAATTATATTAAATATCCTTATAGATACTGACAGAGGTACTAGAAACAATTTATCCTTATACATACATGGGATGCACTTCATGCTTTGGTTTTTTCCTAGGCACCTTGAATCGTTCGGTCTTCCAAGGCACCAACAATAATTGAAACATTCAGTCCTGAACCAGTGAGGTGCTACACTAGACATTGAAAGATAACAAAATTGTGATTATCTACAGCAGGCAACACAAATATCAAATCAGAGGTAACTGAACGATTCAGTCTGCTGGAGGAAACTTACATTGGAGTCGACGAGAACGAAGTATCAGTGGATATGTACAGCACCAACCACTACTCCAACACTGCATGTGCAGTCAGAACCACATGTGTGAGCAAAAAGTAGGAAGCTAAGCATGACATTGTATTAGAATCATATGTGCAGGATTCCCAGATATCTTACCACAGAAAGCAATGGTCCTTGCTTAAATTTGCTATGAAAAGCAAAAGCAAGTGGCTTTGCTCCTTCTCCAGGTCCTCGAATGAATCCATTTAGATATGAAGACAGGAATTTCAACAAATTAATTATTAAGGAATGTCACTGGAACACAGTTTTACTGTAAAAAAATGGTCACAGCAAATCAGAAGATTCTGTTCTTACACTAGTGATAGTGAGATAAGTGGAGATCTCC
>CM041647.1:38096049-38109535 GCA_023333625.1 Bothriochloa decipiens | reverse complement strand
GGTTAAGCGTGCTTGGCCTGGAGCAATTTAAGGATGGGTGACCGACCGGGAAGTCTTCCCGGGTGCGCACGAGTGAGGACAAAGTGCACAGAAAAGACTAGTGTTGGTCTGTGAGGGCAGTCTATGTCCTAGATAAGCGGCCGGATGTAAGCGGGCCTAGCCTTGAGGAGGCGGGACGTTACAGCCATCGTCGGCGGCGAAGGAGTTCGCCGGCGTTCGCACAGGTAATGATCCCGGCCACCATTTGACACGAGACCGGTGCCGTTCGATGGAGGAGCTTACACCGCGCTCACCTATGGAGAATATGAAGACCGAGGCGAGGCGGGGATGGCGGATGGCTCGGACTGGCGGACGGCGGCCGACTGCGTAAGGTGGAGGTCCAGGTTAGATGAATTCAAGCCAAATTGAAGATACCTTCGTGCTCAGGAGTTCATGGTGAGACTAGAGGCCAACTTACACCAATAAATGTTCAAGGGTTGCGGCGGAATTTCAAGGTCCGGCGGCGTCAATGGCGGCGGCTAGGGTTTCGTCGATTTCTCAATGAAACCGAAGGCGGCGCTGACTTAGGGTTGCGGGTAGGAGTTTCGGCGTGGAGTCAAGGCTTAAATAGCCTTAGGTCAAGAGGTGTGACCGAGCGGACGTCGGGTCAATTGCTTGGGATCGGGCTCGGAGCTCCGACTCGAGTCCTGGTCGGTTGAAGGAGAAGACGACGCGGGGTCCACCTGTCGGCGGCAGCGCGAGAGGGAGGCGTCCGCGTTGATGGACGGCGCGCCTTATTGGGCCGCGGCCTCGGCCCAGGATGAAGGGTGACGGCGCGCGTGGAGAGAGGGCGAGGGCGCCGTTTGGGCCGCTTAGTCGGCCGGGCTGAACACAGGAAAGAGAGGAGGGGAAAAATAAATGGGTTTTCCATTTATTCAAACTTCTTTTTCAAATGGATTTTTGAATTCAAACTCAACTTCAACTGCACACAATACAAATATGCACCAGCATGAATGCTCAAGAAAGTTTCTACCCCATTTTCATAAAACCTTTACTTTGCCTATTCAATTATTTTCTAAAAGAAATGCATTTTGCCTATTTTTGCAAGTTTTGAAAAATTAGGGTTGTTACAAATCTACCCCTCTTAAGAGAATCTCGTCCTCGAGATTGAGTTGGCTTACTCAAACAACTGTGGATATTCTGCCCTTAGTGCATCCTCCGTTTCCCAAGTTGCCTCAGCCTCAGAGTATCGATTCCACTGCACCTTACACATCTTGATAACCCGGCTTCGGATAACCTTTTCTGCTGTGTCCAAAATCCTTACTGGAAACTCTTCATACGTGAGATCATTCTTAATGGTAAGCTCTTCTAAAGGCAAGTGCTCCTTCTCAGGTACACGCAAACACTTCTTAAGTTGAGACACATAAAACACATCATGCACACCAGCTAGGCTATCTGGTAACTCCAACTGATAAGCCACTTCCCCACATCTCTTCAAAATTCTAAACGGTCCAACATACCTTGGTGCAAGTTTCCCTTTCTGGTTAAACCTCTTCACACTTCTCATAGGAGATACTTTCAAGTACACATAGTCACCTTCTTGGAATGTCAAGTCTCTTCTACGTGTATCTGCATAACTCTTCTGGCGAGATTGTGCTATTCTCAAGTTTTCCCTAATTACTCATACCTGTTCCTTTGCAGTTCTCAGAACATCTGTCCCAAACAACTGACTTTCCCCAGTCTGATTCCAGAACAATGGTGTTCTGCACTTACGCCCATACAGAGCTTCAAATGGTGCCATCTTGAGACTCTGTTGATAACTATTGTTATAGGAAAACTCCGCATAGCACAAGTTCTTATCCCAACTGGTGCCAAACTGTAATGCACAAGCTCTCAGCATGTCCTCCAGAACCTGATTAAGCCTCTCAATCTGCCCATCAGTCTGTGGGTGATATGCGGTACTAAGGTTCAGCTTTGTCCCCAAAGCACTATGAATAGCTTTCCAAAAGTGAGATGTGAACTGGGTACCTCTGTCAGACACAATCCTCTTTGGTACCCCATGAAGACAAACAATCCTTTCCATATACAGTTCCGCTAACTTTGGGGCATTGTATCTGGTCTGGACTGGCAAAAAGTGAGCAACCTTGGTTAATCGGTCAACTATTACCCAAATGGAATCAAAACCTCTCTGTGTACGAGGTAATCCTGTTATAAAGTCCATACCGACTTCTTCCCACTTCCATTTTGGTATCTTCAATTGTTGCAACAATCCAGCCGGCCTTTGATGTTCTGCTTTCACCCGTTGACAAGTGTCACATAAGGCCACATACTCTGCCACCTCCTTCTTCAGACCAATCCACCAATACTTTTCCTTAAGATCCATGTACATCCTAGTACCTCCGGGATGGATAGAATAAGCTGACTCATGTGCCTCTCGTAGAATTGCCTGACGAAGACCTTTTATCTCTGGAACACATATCCGGTTGCCATACCATAGAGTACCCTCTTCATCAATGCGGAAACCAGGTGCTTTCCCTTCAGCTAACCTCTTGGCTATGTACTTTAAATCCTCATCTTCTCGCTGACCCTTGCGGATTTCCTCCTCTAAGGTTGGTGTCACTTCTATTTCCATGGAATTAGTAACAAGAGTAAGGTTCAAATTAGCAAACTCTGCACACAACTGATCAGATTCAGGTGTCTTAGTTGGCTTCTTCCTACTAAGGGCATCGGCCACAACATTTGCCTTTCCAGGATGGTAATGCATTTCAAAATCATAGTCATTTAACAACTCTAACCAACGGCGTTGTCATGTTCAGGTCCGACTGAGTAAAGATATACTTCAAGCTCTTGTGGTCAGTGAATATATCAGTCTTGTGGCCAATGAGGTAGTGTCGCCAAATCTTCAGAGCATGAACCACAGCTGCTAATTCTAGGTCATGAGTAGGATAGTTAAGTTCATGTTTTCTTAACTGTCTTGAAGCATAAGCAACAACTCTACCTTCTTGCATAAGAACACACCCCAAACCTAAACGAGAAGCATCACAGTAGATAGAGAACTTCTTGCTTAGATCTGGCAATACCAACACTGGAGCGGTTGTCAATCTCTTCTTGAACTCTTCAAAGCTAGCTTGGCACTTGTCGGACCACACAAACTTGGCATTCTTCTCTAGTAACCTTGTCAATGGCTTAGCAATCCTCGAGAATCCCTCAATGAATCTCCTGTAATAACCAGCCAACCCAAGGAAACTGCGAATCTCGCTGACATCAGTAGGTGGCTTCCATTCCAACACATCCTTCACCTTGCTTGGATCAACTGCTATTCCTCCATTGGAAACAACATGGCCAAGGAAAGAGACTTCCTCCAACCAGAACTCACATTTGCTCTTCTTAGCATAAAGTTTGTGTTCTCTAAGCTTCTGCAAGACTAACCTCAAATGTTCTACATGTTCCTCCTTGTTCTTCGAGAATACCAGGATATCATCAATAAAGACCACCACGAACTTATCAAGATACTCCATAAACACCTTGTTCATCATATACATGAAGTAGGCAGGTGCATTGGTCAACCCAAAAGACATAACCGTATACTCATATAAACCATACCTAGTGGTGAATGCCGTCTTCGGTATATCAGAATTCTGAATCTTCAACTGATGGTAACCAGAACGCAAATCAATCTTGGAGAACACACATGCACCTCTCAACTGATCAAACAAATCATCAATTCTGGGCAGAGGGTACTTGTTCTTGATAGTAACCTCATTGAGAGATCGATAATCAACGCACATCCGTTGAGTTCCATCCTTCTTATCAACAAAAATCATAGGAGAACCCCATGGTGATGCACTAGGATGAATAAATCCCTTCTCTTCTAATTCCCTTAATTGTTTCTTAAGTTCCTCTAATTCATTAACCCCCATTCTATATGGTCTTTTAGCTATGGGTGCAGTGCCAGGTAATAATTCAATAATAAATTCAATGTCACGATCAGGTGGCATACCTGGCAATTCATCGGGGAACACATCCGGGAATTCCTCCACCACTTGATTCTGAGTATCTGCACTGTCATCAAGCTAATTTAGTGTGGCTGTAGGCAATGCTTGTACTCTGACATTAACACTGATTCTATCCCCTCTTGATGTAGTTAGATCCACAACCCTCTCTTTGCACTTTATTACTGCCTGGTGAGCTTCCATCCAATCTAACCCCAGGATTAAGTCAATACCAGATGCATTTAATACTACAGGGTTTGCCGAAAAGTCTACCCCCCTTAAGTTAATGTTAGACAAGGGGCAGTAGTAAGAAGCTGGTATAGCACCTCCTGGTGAATTTACTACCATTTGATCTTTCATGGGTAAAACTGGCATGATATGCTTTCTAAAGAATGCTTGAGAGATAAAGGAATGCGAAGCTCCAGAATCAAAAAGTATAGTAGCAGGGATAGAGTTGATGTTGAACGTACCCAGCATAACCTCTGAGGCTTCCTGAGCGGTCTCAGTGGACACATGGTGAACCTTCCCATACTGCGGAGGCCTCTGATTGCTATTCGGACGCTGAAGGGTCGGCTGATTCATCTTGTTATTTGGACAGCTGTATGACATGTGCCCTTCTTTCCCACATATGAAGCACCTTGTGGGCGTGTTGGGTCCACCATTCCTCAAAGGAGTGTTGTTGGGGGTAGTGAGACGTGGAGCCTGACTATTATTGGGGCGCTGCTGCTGGTGTGAGCGTTGATTCCCATTCCCACTCTGCTGGTTCTGACCATGATTCCTCTGATGGATTGGTCCTTGGAACCTCTGCCTGAACCCTTGGTGGAAGTTGGAGTGGAAACGTGAGTTACTTCCAGATCCTTGTCCACCCATCTTCCTCTTCTTGTCTTGTGCCAGACGTTCACTGTCTAGCACAATTGCAGTGTTCACCAACTCCTCAAAAGTGTCATACCTATTGCCCTTCAGTTGCAGTTTGAGTTCATAATAGATACCATTGAGAAAATGTCCCGCTTATCAATGTCCCTCATAACTTCATGGGGAGCATAACGTGCCAATTCCTCAAACTTAGCATGGTACTCGCTCATGGTCATCGAGCCCATTCTGAGATTCTGAAACTCCTCGGCCTTCTGTTCTATCAAACCCTCGGGGATGTGACGAGCCAAGAAATCCTCTTTAAACATGTCCCAGGTGATAGCAGGGGCATTATGAGGACGTGCAGCCTGGTATGAGTCCCACCAGTTCTGGGCAGCTCCCTGAAGTTGTCCCGTAGCATACAACACCTTCTCAGCATCATTGCACTGAGCCAGGTCCAACTGCCTCTCCACAGCACGCAACCAGTCATCAGCATCCAAGGGATTGTTAGTGTGGGTAAACACAGGAGGATGACCTTGCATGAACTCTCTGCGTTTATCCCTTGGTGGTTGGGCGTGTGGTAACCCTCCAGCTTGCATGGTCTGCACAAACTGAGTCATGGTCTGCATCATCTGCATTTGTGCCTCCATTACTTCCTCATTAGTGATATGACCAGCACCACGGCCACGGCCTCTAGCGCCACGGTTACCTCTTCCTCCCCAAGCAGCCATATGTATTCCAACAAAATCAAAGCTTAGAGTTATTCAGGTTACAAATCACTTATACAATCATAAGGATTGCAAAACTGAAAATTCTGGACGAGCTTTAATTTCAGCAGTGCAGAAAAACCTTCATAACTCAAGATCCAAATGTCAAAACAGGATGTTCTATATATGGTTGGAAAGATTACAAAATTATCTACAACTTCTATTCAGACCATTTTACCAGATTCTGTCATCTAATCCATCAAATTATCTCAACAATAGGAACTTATTCAGGAATTCCAGACAGCATGTTACATCAGATTGCAATGAGCATAGCTTCCAACTCAGAACTGATATTGACCTGATTCTTGTGGGAATTGTTAGGTACAGAAATCTAGTTTCTCCCAGAAAAATCTCATAGGCATTTGAATAACCAATTCCAAGATATAACCAAAATGTCACTGACTGCGCAGAGGACAGCAAAGCGAGAGACAGGATAAACCAACCCAAACTTAATTTATTCAAACTTTAAACTTAATATACTTAACTAAGGAACTTGCGGACAGGCCCACAAAGCTCCAGCAATCACACAAAAATCCAAATCATCCATATTACATAATCATAACTCATCAAGCACTCAAAGTTCACAAATACTAGCATGACACGACTCAACTCGACTCACGATACTAATAACGTGCTATTACATAGGGTTTTTAAACTAAGGTCGAAGCTCATGGCCTAGCGGTTCATAAATCTTTGGTTGCCCAGTCATGGTTCTGAGCCTATCAATCTCTTTTTGCTTCTCCTTAAGCTTCTGTTCCAGCTGCTCCACCGTGCTTACCATGGTCTGATGCTTGAGCATCATGTCACACGCAAAGTGTGCCAATTCCCGTGACTCAGGTGGCAAATCATGAGGACTCTTCATACCCCATCCAGCTTCCATTCTGTGATCAGCGCGAGGCAAATACCAAAATTCATCATCTCGCATATGCCCAAAGCGGTGACCCCGGAGAGCAATCCATGCCGTAAAAGCAGCACCCTCTATGCCATCCTCTTGAGTTGGACTAGGGCCATGATGTTCACAGATCATCTCAATGTTGTAGGCGCTCTGCATCACTCCTGAAGAACATATAGCCACATTCGTCTCCCAGTAAGTACCTTCCAACGGATGAGTGTGTTGGAAGCAAGTGTACTGCACAGCGGGGTCTCAGTCAGCATAATAGTCACGGAGAAGCTTCATGAGTCGCAGGTGCGATCTGGTGTGGCACTCTGATACGCGAGAGATATTCACAGTCCATCCCATAGGAGCGTGCGGTCCACCTCCTCCAACGGAACCACCAGCAGACGGCGGTGGGGATTGACCAGCATCTTAGACTGCTTCCAGCTCCTCTTCTTCAGAAGCTTCCATTGGTTCTTCTTCTTCAGCTTGAGATGATGTAGGCACCGGGGTTGGTGATGGCGGTACAGCTTCCCTAGTCTCCAAGTGGGTGAACAGATTACGATATGCAGCAGCAGTCATGCGGCGAGTATAGGGAGGCATCTACAAGATTTAGACATGAGTTAGAGTAGAGTCAAGATTTTCTCAATAGAGTAAGTATAAGAGCATAAAAATTTATAAAATAACAAGGTTAAAGTTAGGAAGCATGAAACTAGTGAAACAAAAGAAACTAGGAACGACCATTCTATCTAGGCTTGCGTCCTACAGTCAACACGGCTCTGATATCAACTTGTCACACTCCACTTTTAAGGATAAAAGTAGAATGCATAAATAGCCTTATATGCGCCCCAGGAACAGTCGCACATATAGGATGACAAATTATAAAGAGTATCATCACCTTGTTTATTACATGGCGAACCAATATTTATTACAGAGAATTGCGCATAAACAATAAATAACTAAGATATCTTTATTGCGGAAGCTCCACACAGGGACACGTCAACTGGTGAACATCAAGCCTAGTACTCATCGCGATAGCTCTCATTCCAACCTTCATCTGTTACCTATCCGGGATTTTCTAAAATTGAAAGTAAAACAAGCGTAAGTACATAACCGTACTCAGCAAGCATAACATGGGTTAATGAGGCTCAAATAAGCTGACACTGTTCGACTGCATTAGCTTTTATAGGTTATCATATTGATCAATTATGCAACATCAAGGTAGCAAGTGTTTCCCAAAACCATCATGATCAACGTGACATAAATGAATAATAAACATAACAGCCATGGTATGAACCATTTAACATGACCAGAGAAATTATCATTAGTGTAAGGAGTTTCCAAGGCCGCTCGTGTCCTTGAGCAAGGCTAGTATATCAGTTTATTAAACTCTGCGCAGAGGTGTACACTTTCACCGTGAGCCGTGAATTGCCCTTTCACCCGAGGTAGCTAATCTCTTAGCCTTCTACCAAGGAAGGCTGGCAGGGTTCACTATGAAGCCTTTCAAAGGTTCGTCTAACACATTAGGGCCACTGAGGTTTCTGTGCCCTACGGATATAGTATCCCCCCTTCTGATGGCACACAACCACAGCCTATACACATACAGACAGGGGTCCAACTACACCCAACCCGAAACACACCCCCCTTGCGCCATAAAGGGAACCTCTAACATGCTAGAAAAGGTCCTCATACTGAGCTAAAACCAGAGCCATGTAGCCCTCACAGTTGTACTGTAAATCCCAGAAGGTACGTTACTGATAAATCCTCAGGTAGGTAAAAGTCATTATTACTGTTCATGGCACAATTACTCATCAAGCCACAGGATCATGATATCATTAAGCACTAGCATCATTGCTACCCAATGCAATCCAAAAGGTTCAAGGAATCAGGATATCAAAGCTAGTTATAGTTTCTAGGTCATCAAACAGACACATGCATATGTATTGATATTTAAAGTGAATAGGTAACAAGAAAGATCCATGCTATACTTGCCTTGATTTGCAAAGTCCTGTTGAACCTGTTGATCCTCAGAATAGCTTGGCTCAACAAAACCCTCACCGTCTGAACTCGACATTAAAAACAACACCAGACAATCCAAGCGAGCATACATACACGAAGCAAACAAAGAGCCATTAGAGAAACAGTACACCATTATCATTTAAACAGAATAAAAAAATGTTTTTTAAAACTATTCTACTCGATCCCACGATCACACAGACGTCAAGTTCACTGAAATCGGAGTTATAACGGCGAAGTTATGAATTTTTAAAGATTTTCTATAGATAAATAAATACATTAATTATAGGCTAAAAATAAAAAGTTTCCAAAATACTTCAAAAGTAGTACCACTGCATAGATTACGAAATTATGAATCTAACGCAATTTGAACGGACCAAATTGGAGCTAAAATGTGAAAGTTATAAGCCTTTAAAGCTAATGGCAAAATTATAAATAGCTGAAAACGTAAATTGACTCTGAAAAGAGAAAACACGTCTTCCAGAGAAGAAAACGTATTCTGGAAGCCATTATAAGGAAAATACGCTGTCCAGTGGTCAAAGCGTGTTTTAGATCTGTTCAGCAAGAAGTACGTTTTCCAACGGAGTAAACGTATTCTGCCGAACACGCCGAGGGCTCTTAATTAAATAAGCCAACACTCAGGGGGTTTTCTGCAAAGTTGCCACACGACGGCCGTTCGAATCCAAATCGACGGCGCAGATTCAGTGTGCCAAAACGGACAACCGAGCGGACAACCGATCGGTCACCCGATCGTCCGTGAGATCCCGACGCGGCGGCAGCCATCGCCGGCGGCGAAGGAGTTCGCCGGCGTTCGCACAGGTAATGATCCCGGCCACCATTTGACACGAGACCGGTGCCGTTGGATGGAGGAGCTTACACCGCGCTCACCTATGGAGAATATGAAGACCGAGGCGAGGCGGGGACGGCGGATGGCTCGGACTGGCGGACGGCGGCCGACTGCGTAAGGTGGAGGTCCAGGTTAGATGGATTCAAGCCAAATTGAAGATACCTTCGTGCTCAGGAGTTCATGGTGAGACTAGAGGCCAACTTACACCAATAAATGTTCACGGGTTGCGGCGGAATTCAAGGTCCGGCGGCGTCAATGGCGGCGGCTAGGGTTTCGTTGATTTCTCAATGAAACCGAAGGCGGCGCTGACTTAGGGTTGCGGGTAGGAGTTACGGTGTGGAGTCAAGGCTTAAATAGCCTTAGGTCAAGAGGTGTGACCGAGCGGACGTCGGGTCAATTGCGCGGGATCGGGCTCGGAGCTCCGACTCGAGTCCCGGTCGGTTGAAGGAGAAGACGACGCGGGGTCCACCTGTCGGCGGCAGCGCGAGAGGGAGGCGTCCGCGCGGACGGACGGCGCGCCTTACTGGGCCGCGGCCTCGGCCTCGGCCCAGGATGAAGGGTGACGGCGCGCGTGGAGAGAGGGCGGGGGCGCCGTTTGGGCCGCTTAGTCGGCCGGGCCGAACACAGGAAAGAGAGGAGGGGAAAAATGGAAATGGGTTTTTCCATTTATTCGAACTCTTTTTTTTCAAATGGATTTTTGAATTCAAACTCAAATTCAACTGCACACAATAAAAATATGCACCAGCATGAATGTTCAAGCAAGTTTCTACCCCATTTTCATAAAACCTTTACTTTGCCTATTTAATTAATTTCTATAAGAAATGCATTTTGCCTATTTTTGCAGGTTTTGAAAAATTAGGGTTGTTACAACTGTCTTGTAGCGTTTGTTCATTCATTGCTTGGTAAATCCTCACATGGCTAATGTGTATACTTCAACCATGACTACAATGCTACAACAAAGACTGTTAATAAAGGCTTTGATCCACATGAGCAAGTCGTAACTTTACATACACATTATGTTTATAAAGTGGAACAAATATGATGTGGCTAAGGTTTTGTCATGTGAGAGATGAAGCTATTTTGTATGTCATTACTTATGTATCTAGAGGACTCCAATATAAAAGATCACGTTTATCTAGCACGTAGTGGAAACTATCTTGCCAACACACACCATATAATCCAATGAAACTAAGTTCCAAAATTGACTAGGTGCCATGTCATCTCTAGTTCATCTATACTTTGGCAAAATCTAAGATCTAAAATGGTACACATAAGCTCTCACTTGTACAAATAGGCCCCAAATCACTAGTTAATCCACTACCCATACTAAGAGCAATCAAAAACTTGTTAAGCGAAATACACTAGCAACGTCATACCAACAATGGCCGCTAAGATATTTGTCTTCCTTGCACTCCTTGCTCTTTTGGCGAGCACTACAACTGCGTTCTTTAGTCCGCAATGCTCATCTGCTCCTATAAATGCTATTATTCAACGAGCCCTAGCAAACCCAGCCACCTACTCGCAGCTGCAACAACTTCTTCCTATAAACCCACTGGCTGCAGCGATCGCCGTTCCATACCTGCAACAACAACAGTTGCAACAATTCCTACCGGTGCTTAGTCAGCTAGCTATGGCAAACCCTGCTGCCTACTTGCAGCTACAACAACTCCTTCCTATAAACCCATTGGCTGCAGCGATCGCCATTCCATACCAGCAACAACAACAGTTGCAACAATTTCTTCCGGCGCTCAGTCAGCTAGCCGTAGCAAGCCCTGCTGCCTTGCAACAACAACTGCTTCCATTCAACCAACTGGCAAATGTCGCTGCATACCTACAACAGCAGCAGCACTTTCGTTTACCCAGTCGGCTCTCGCAAATGTTGCCGCCTACTCCCAGCAACAGCAGCTGCTGCCAGTTAACCCATTGGCAGTGGCTAACCCATTGGCTGCCGCTTTTCTGCCGCAGCAATCATTGTCAGTTAACCCATTGGCTGCCGCCTTCCTGCAGCAGCAACCTATTGTTGGAGGTACCATCTTCTAGATTACAAATGAGTTGTACTAAATAAGAAAGTTCTCTTGGCGGCACGTGCAATTTCCTAGAAATAATCAATATATTGATTGAGATTTATCTGAGTCTATTCCTTAATTGTTTTCTCCATATAATCAATTGAAAACATCAAATCATGACTATAGGCGCATGCCTGATTAATACATAGACAACACCACATTACATAATTAATCTCATGATGTGCCAGCCCCCTCATTTGGTTGCGTGTGTAGGTGTTCGTAAGAATAGATGCGACTGTATGCGTATGTTGTTGAGTACTTGCAGCTGTGGTATGTTGTTTCATAAAATCAAGGGCACATATACTTTGACCATCTTCTTTTAAATCCAATGAACGTATACAAAGCAAAACATAAAGAAGTTCGTGAGTAAACCTATATATGCGTCCAAAGTTGTTATGCAAAGTCATAGTTCCTAATTATTTTGTGCATATGTTTTTATCTTGGAGCAAAATTTGCAAGGCACCACAATATTGTAGACAAATAAGGAAATCCTTGGAGCCCACGAACTTGATATTTTTTGTTGGGATTTTGATATTTTTATAAGTGTTCAAAATGGGAAAAATTGTACTGTCAACCAATACTTGAAAACAATTCCGATTCCCAGAAATAAGATTCATGTTTCCGGCCAAATTCCTTCAAAGTTGAAACACAAACTTGGTCAAGTGATAAACTAAGATTTAGAAACTTATACCACTGATTATTTACGATGTTTCAACCTGTTTGGCACGTAAATAGATGAAATACCCTGAACTCCGAATCTCTGGAAACTCAATAACAATGAAATTGACATAAGTTTGAGCCCCTCAATCTCCTGAACCACAAGCTAATATAAATAAACCAAGTGGCTTAACAAAGATTGGTGACCTGTGATTCTTGTTCGTGTTTGTTCAAGGTTGATCGAGGAGTTGACTTATGAAATCGCAAGAAAGTCTAAGTTCGAGTTGTCAGTTTCAGTCCGCCAAACACCAAATGCATCCTCGAGCAGCACCCGGCACCCAGCTCTAGCTTGCTCCGTCTCTGTTTCTCTGCTCGCGCGCCGCCTCGCCATCACGGGTCAAATTCGCCGCCGTTGCACCTGTAGCCGCCATTGCCACCATAGAGGCAAGCTCGGTAAGCTCAGGTCTAGGTGAACTCGGCTCAAACCTCCTCAGAATGGAACACCTTGAGCACCACAGGCACGATGTGTTGCTGCTACTAGCCCAACTGCCTCCCCGGCAGAATCTGACCTGCCACTCATGAGTCATCAATCAAAAGACGGTGCCTCTTTCATTCTTTCACCTCAAAAGCTAAGGCATGCGCTTAAGTTTTGTAGTGCTATGCAGATTAGAGTAGCCGACCAGTATAATGTGCACCAGCATACAACCATACAGGACTATTCAAGAACGAAGGGGGAAAAAAGATGAGACTACTTATGAAACAGGAGCCCCAATCACAAAATTCAGTAGTGTATATCTGTAGGCAGTTCTAAGTCCACAAGGTCAACCCTGGGTGACTGTAGAGGGTCACTTGAATTTTGGGGAGAGCACCTCAAGTCCACCCATATAGGGTCTCAGCGGCTCTGGAACCACAATCGACCCATCGTCCTGCTGAAAATTCTCTAGAATGCGTACTATCAGACGAGGTACCGCCACTGCTGTTGCATTGAGCGTGTGGACAAACTGCGTAGGGCCTGAACCAGCTCCCTTCCCTTTCTTGGTGTTTGTTGATGGAGGCTCCGAGGGTGATGGCCGGTAACGGATGCCAAGTCGCCTACTTTGGTAGTCGGTGCAATTTGATGCACTGGAGATCTGCAAAATTTGATCTGGAATCGTCAGAATGATTCAAGGAGATGTTGAGAAGATGCATACAAGCCTGGTAAACTTGCCCCTTACCTCACCATAACGCTCTAGGCCTGGCATCCACGCCTCAATGTCAAATTTTCGGTAGGCTGGTGCACCCAGATCTCCAGTTGCCATGTCCAGAGTTCTATAAAAGGGGAATGTTGGCACTGGCATTAGTACATCCGTGGCATGGAGTTTCCTCTAAAATATGGGCATGACACAGAAATTAAAAGGAATAGGAAGCACTTGAAATGGAGTCCGAGTGATGCATAAAGA
>CM041647.1:38072651-38089821 GCA_023333625.1 Bothriochloa decipiens | reverse complement strand
GCGGCGCGCCGCACGAGAGGGAGACGGAGAGGGAGAAAGAGAGAGAGAGAGAGAGTATGCGGGAGAAGAAAAGGCCGGCCCGCAAATGAGCAATCGGTCAGGCAGGCAGCGTGGGTCTTTGGGCCTTCTTGGGCCAGGGCGGGTTGGGGGCAAGGTCCACTGGCACGACAGAGCCTATGCGGGCTGGCACAGCTCGTTCAATAACGTTTTTCTGTTACTTGTCAAAAAAACCGACGTTTTTCTCAAAAAAAAGATCGTTCAATGACACGAGAGAGGTAAATTGGACTAAACATAGTTCTATATATAATATATAATAACAAGATTAAAAAATAAAAAACCAAAAAAATTCAAACACATCTTTACATGAAAAAATAACAAATAAAAAATTCAAGTAACTGCTAGCTTAGAAAGTTTAGAAAGCAGTCACCTAGTTTAGAAAGTTTGTGACCGCTTTGTTTGTCTACTTGTTTCAGCTACCTTATACTCCTCACACTTTCAATTTAGTCTGAATTATCTTCTAATGTGGCACCACACAAATAAAACCACCGTCAAAACCGTCAAGGTGCAAAAGGAAATTGTTTGTAGAAGTTAAGGAAGGTTAAGATATTATTTTTTTAATATCAGGGAAAAACTAGTCGACCACACGACCACATTAATTGAGGGTTGTAAATTGGACTTTTCCATATGTCTTCCTTTTTCTTTTTTCTGCCACCGAAAAATGAGGAAGACCGATCTAAAATTATTCTCCACCTTGATGTTGCCGTTCGGAAACAAAAGTCTCCATATCGTCATGTCGATGAAGATGCCGACGCCGAAGTTGTTGCCTTCATCTTTAACGAATCTGCCATAGAGAAAACGATTCCAACCTTCTCCTTCACCGTCGCCGGAGAAGAGAAGAAGGAAGACATAAATCTCCAATACCAAGAAATTTGACATGGAGAAACCGTAACCTTAAGACTCAACCTAAAGGAAAAATTTACTTAAAAACGATGGGTCCCCACTCCCTCCAGCCTCCGGTGATGTACCAGAGGAGGAGGGAGGGGGACCAGCGGTGGGCGGAGCGGCGGCGGCGGCGGCGGCGACGGCTGTGTGCGAGTCTTTCCCTCCCCCCGTCCCGTTATCCCTCTACAGCAGTTGGTCAATGTTCAAAGTGGCTGCTGGCTAACTACTGTATGGAAATAATAAGCCGCAGTATGGATAATAAGCTAGCTGAAACAAGTAGACAAACAAAGCAGTCACAAACTTTTTAAACTAGGTGAATATCCCACGCGTTGCTGCGGGATTTTAAGAGTGATATCTTATGAACAACGAATAAATTAATCATGCAAATATGAAGCGAAAATTTTCTAGGATAATGTTAACCATAAGATTAGACGGCTGAATAAAGTAATTTACATGGGTCTACTTACGATGATGGCCTTAAAAGATGCAATTGATTGTTAAAATAGTAGATAGAACTACTAGTGAACTGAATCACTTGCCGCTGACGGTAAATTTTGCTATTGTAATGATCCCATCATATTGATTTTCTCCTGACCAATCAATATTACAAGAATCATGCAATCAAGAGTAATCTAGATAATGACTGAAGAATTAAGCAAAGGAGACAAAAAGTACAAAGAATAATCTGGATGGTAAAGAGAGGAACCACCATCTCGACATATGTGAACTTGTTGTTAGATGAGCACCTTCCGTATTCTACTTATAAAATGGCAGCCAGCAGCAGTACGACCTTGGATGATCTCGTGGCGGAAGGGAATAATGCGAGTGCATTTATAAAGCGTGTGAGGCTGACTAATCGACTGCCCACAATGGAGCAGAAGGGCATTAAAGAAGATGAGTGGCAAGCGAAGCGATGGGTTCCCTCTGCTAGTGGACGGAAGATGGAGGAACAACCTGGTGCCTGTTCGGATATGGAGTGACGGGACCTTCTAACGATGTGGCTTCGTGATATGGTAGATATAGGCTAGCGGGTCTTATTTTTATAGGAGTTTAAGATGCACTATACTGTACATATAGGTCTCAAAACTTATTAAAACGGTCCACGTAAAGTATTGCACGGTACTACCATTTAGGTCTTTAACTTAAGTTGTAAGTCTAGATCCTAAACTTACTAAACCGGCAACACACGAGGTTATTTTTTTTTAAATTACCACAAAAGGAAACTAAACTTGTACGACTATGACATCTAGGTCCTTGATGTCAAACTATGGATCTAGGTTGAAATTACCTTGCAAGTAAAACCCAAATCCTCTCTGATTTTAGTTACAAAGGAAGTATATATCAACAAGACATCACCGTACGGACACCGAAATTTTGAAGGAAAACAAATACAAAAAATCGGCGCCAACTAATAACAAGATATCTTACTATTACTAAGAAAGCTAGAATCCGGCCAATGCATGCATTTGCTTATCTCTCGGGGACAGAGATTTTTCAAGATTGGAAGATATTTTATTGACTCTGGCTGTACACGACGCCGAATCTTATATTACTACTCTGTTCTCCTAAAAAATCCGCTCGTTTTTTTATCAACGAATAAAGCCCATTGCCATGATTATCTCGAGCCTACCTATCCATGCAATTGAGCTATATATTAACTTAAAAAAAAAACCCTATATGTATGCAAACCAATCTGCAAGGCTGCATTGCAACAACCACCACCAAGATAACCTAGATTTATCCATTTGCTAACTGCTGCGGCCGACGGCAGCACGTATATACGTCTCCATCGTCGATCATGGCGGCTACTACCGCTGCTCTTGCCCTGTCGTCTGCTGCTCGGCAGTTCTCGCGCTCCGCCTCCACCATCTTCATGCGCGAAGTGAGCGGTTCCCACAAGCTCAGCATCGACGGCTACTCGGCGTCGAGGAAGATCCCCCAAGGTTTGGGAACGTCCCAGCCATTCGAGGCGGCAGGTTACACCTGGCGGATCAAGTTCCTTCCCAGTGGCCGCAAGGATGACGGAGACGATGCTGGCATCTCCCTGTACCTCGAGCTCGCCCATGGCGGCGGCCATGGAGATGGAGACTACCACCACGACTTCCACGACCAGGACAATCATCTCATCCCCGTCCAGTTCAAGTTCAGCTTGCTCGATCTGGCTGGGAACCCGGTGCCCCGCTACACCCGCTCCAGAGAAGAATGTGTCTTCTGGCGACACCCAACGACACCGGGTGCTTCGATCGGATTCCACGACTTCGTCAAGTGGAAAGACCTGCACGAGTCCGGTGCCCTCAAGGACGACCGCTTCGCGATCAGGTGCGACATCACCGCCATCACAGACTGGTCCGAGCCCGACAGTGACGACGGCGACGACGATGGTGCCGCCGTCAAACCTGCAGCAGCAACTGAGCGACCTGCTGTGGAAGCAGAAGCACGGAGCGGACGTGACCATTGATTTCGCCGGGGAGACGTTCGACGCGCACGGGTGGCTGCTGGCGGCGCGGTCGCCGGTGTTCCAGGCGGTGCTGCAAATGCTGACCGTGACCAGCAGCAAGAAGGAGAAGAAGGAGCCGCCGTCGGGTGCCGCTGCCCGCTGCCCGATAACGAACAACGGCATGGAGACCAAGGTGTTCAAAGCGATGCTCCACTTCATGTACACCGACGCGTTGCCGCAGGATGTGCAGGACGGACGGCGGTCACGCCGTGGAGATGGCGCGGGGACTACTCGTGGCGGCGGATAGTTACAAGCTGGAGAGGCTGAAGCTGATGTGCGAGGAGGCGCCGTGCAGGCGCATCAACGTCGACACGGTGGCGGCAATCTTGGTGGCCGCGGAGGAGCACAGGTGCCAGGCTCTCAAGGCAGCGTCCGCGGAATTCATGGCTCGCCCTGGGTGTATGAAGGCGGTCATGGAGACCCCTGGCTTCGAGGAGGTGAAAGCCACCTGTCTCCCTCTTCTTCTCGAGATTCTCGTCAAGCTGTTGGCTTGATTGCGTGCCTCATCGTCATTTATATATGCTATATATTTTTATTTTATTATTATTATTACTACAATTGTATGAAGTATGTGGACAATATAATGTGCTTGCTACTCGCTAAGGTTGATGATAGTGGTGATGGATCAGCTAGATTATTTTTTCACCTCTCCCTCTCGCGCGCTCGGGAACGTTGTTTGGAGTTTATGTGTTCACCTCTCCCTCTCCTGAACATGCCATTTGAAGTTAGGGGCATGTGCAACCCACGCCATATATAAAGGAGAGATAAGGGCCTGTTTTGTTTTAACGGGGCTAGGGACTAAGGACTAATTTTTAGTCTCTTGTATCTCTAAGTTACTAAATATACGGACTGAAAAGAGAGACTATTAGTCGTTAGTCCACTAGTCTCTCTTTTTTCTCAATCACGTAAAAGATTTATGTGTATTTTTATTAAGGAAAAAGGTTTTAGTACAACAACTGGAGAACTCTTACAAGATTTGACAATAACGCACACACCCCTTCTAAGGTTTTTGCTAAGCTATTACTCGATGCATTAAACAACCGAGGTTCTTGGCGCCAGTAGGACTGGTCATGCCCGCGCGAGTGGCGCGCGGCGGCGCTTTCTGCATTCGCCGGCGTCACAGTCATCAGGGAAGACGTCCCTGAGGGCCACGTCGTCCTCCGGCTTACCACCGAATAGGACGTTGAATTTGCCAGCGGTGATGCCTGGCTGAGGCGCTTCAGAATCAGGTACTCGCCGCGCTTGGACGCCGGTATCCTCGACATGCTCTGGGCAGCTAGCCGCCGGCTCCGCAGCGGCCTGTGCCATGGTGTAGTGGCTTTCTTTGGCGAAGGCCACCGTAGGATGGCTTCAGCTCTTGGCTTCTTGACTTCGCCGGCGCCGGTGGCGGGGTTCCCAGTATAGCTCGATCGACAGGCAAAGGGGTCGAACACGACACATCCTCTGACTGGGTCGGCATCATGGCTTGGAGGTTGTCATCGGCTTCCGTGAGATGCGTGGCCTTCGTAACGATTGTGGGCTGCTCCGTGGCATACTCCTCTTCGGTAGGTTGGTTGAGTGCCAAATCTACCGGCGACGCGGCCAGGGTGGCTCGGTCCTCTTCCGAGAGCCTAGGCATTGTAGGAGGGGTGGCTCCTGGCTCGACGGCTAGCTTTCCGGGCATGGCCAGGTGTGCGTCGCCGAGTGGTGACAGCGGGCCTTCGAGAATGACTACCCAGGCGACTTCCTTCGAGGTGGCCATCAGATCTACAGAGAATGATCCGTGGCCTGTGTTGTCGATTGGAGGCTCGATCGATGCTCTAGGCACGCGGCGAGTAGACAGTGGCCACCAAACCTTGGGAGCTTGGGTGGCGCAGTCCGCCTCCTGCTTCCTCTTCCTCTTCCGCCTGCGACTACGGCACCGGCGCGAACAATGACCGTGGCCACACTGGTGGGAGTGGTCTAGCTGGGCGCAGGGGGTGCAGCCGCCATCCACGACGTCGTTGGCGCTGTCACTGCTGGCACACCGTGACCGAGCGGCATGCCCGGCTACGTTGCTGACACGCCTCGGCCTCTTGCAGTCCCGCGCAAGGTGGACGAGGCCATGGCTGCAGAGGCATAGCCAGGGAAGGTTGCAGGTGGCGACCCGGTGTCCCATCGCGAGGCAATTGTAGTAGCGACCATCGGCATATGCCGGAAACTGTCTTGGTTCGAACCACTGTCCTCTGGCGCTAGCTCCATGGCATTGCTGCCGCTGCAACAGCTGTGCTGGCTGATGAGGATGCTAGGGGAGCACGCACTGCCACCCACCGTCGTCCAGAGCAATCGCACGACGCGTCGACCCCAGACGCCAGTGGAGGGCATTCGCTCCGGCACAACGTCGTTGGCCGGATGCTCGACATGCCCACGTTGGCTGAGGCGCTGTCGGGCAGGGGCACGTCCCTCCACTGGCCGAGCAGGAATGCCGCTCACCAGCTGGGGACGCGGTCGACAGCGCTTCCTCTGCCTTCTTGGAGGCTCACCTGACTTGGCAAGCACCTCGCCATGACCCGGCGGCACAGTCGTACTTGCCTGCGGCCGCACTAGGGGCACAGCTACAGGCTTCGGTGGCCGACAGGCAGCAGCCAGGTAGGACGTGGGCTACTTGTCGCTAGACACGCCGTCGTCATTGTCTGCCCACCGCCGATGCTTGGAGCGCCCACGCAAAGCTGGCATGAAGGGAGCCACATCCAGAGAAAGGGAGGACCTTGGGGTCAGCAGCGAAGGCGCCTCGGTGCCCACAGCCGGCCACGGCCTAGGGGACGCAAAGATCGCATCCTCCTCATCGTCCTCGTCCTCCGAGGCATCCTCGACGGTGATCTGTGACTCGGCCTCCATGGGCAGGTGATGGGGCGGGGCTACCTGCGCCGGTGTCAACGTAGGTGACACCGGGAAGCCCAGATCGGAGGCGACAGGCGGTGGCGTTGCCACGCCCGTGCCCATGGCTGCGCTCACCATGGTGGACGGAGGCGGAGGCAGCCATGCAGCTAAAGCAGGGGCCTCGTCCCCACCTACTGGCAGTGGGGCAAAAGGAGGGGGATGGGAAGGGGTCGCTGGCGGCGAGAGAGGCCCCAACACAACGCTTGGAGCCGATGAGCCTCGAGCTCCGCAGCGCGGGGCGATGGTCACGACGGTGGGGCCTTGCTCAGGTGCATCGCCAGGCAAGGAGGACGGTCGTGGTGTGGCCACCACGGCGACGGCCGCCCTAGGACCGCTTGCCCTACACCGGGCTGCTTCGGCACAGGTGGAAGTGGCGAGAATTTGCCGTTGCGGCAGCGACCTGACCGGCACCGTCCCCAGGTCCAACCGCAGGCGAGCTGGTCGGCGAGCCATCACTGGTGGCCGTGGGCTCACCCGCGTCGGCCCCAGATCCAACCGCGGGCGAGCCAGCCGGCACCCCATTGCCGGTGGTCGCAGCCCCGCCCCTCGACGAGGGGAGTGGTGGCGGCGCCCCAGCAGGGTCGGCCGAGGCAACGGGATGGTGAGGGAAGTGGTGAGGAGAGGGAGGGAGCGGGGAAGGGAGCAGGGGAGACGACGGGGGCCGCCAGCGCCCGGATGGCAACCGGCGGTGACGCGCGGCGTGGGAGGCGACCGCCAGGGGCGCCCCCTAGGGTTTCCTTGCGACAGGCCAGCCCATCAGAATTCCAGTCTCATCGTATATTGTGCTTACACCCACTAGTCTCTCTTGAGAGTCTAATTGGAACTAGTGGTGTGTAATCCCTATTCTCTAGTCTCATGAACAAACTAGGGCCTAAGAATATTTTTCTAGATTATTTCCAATTTTAGACCATTGTGCATGCATATAGATAGCTGTACGAAAAGAAACCTAGAGCATGAGTAGGTTGAGGGATTGAAAAGAGAAAGTGTTAAGTGGACAAGGGAACACAACATGTTGCTATAAGAAAAGAAACCTAGAGCATGAGTAGGGACGTAGGGTGCTGCCGTTGCTGGATATCCAGGTGCGGCTGGCCAGCTCCTCCTTAGATTTGTGTCGCTGGTGGCTAGATCCACACTGAGAGTACCTCGGTCCGTGCCAGAGTTCCTTGATCCCGTTGCGCTGCTACCACCGCTCGATGGAGGCACTCCAAGGTGACACCGGGCCCATGGTTGGATACCGCCACTACCGGGGCCGTCACGTCATGTGGGGAGGAAGGGTGAGAGAGGGAGAGCGGGTGCACCACATCGTCTAGGGAGGGAGGGAGAGCAACCGGGCATGGGTGCATCATCTCAGGAGGGAGAGAGAGGGCCCGAGAGGAGAGCCTAAGAGAGAGAGAGAGTGGATAAGAGAGAATGAAGACCTAGTGGGCTACTTCCTTTGGCAATAATTGATTCACCCAAAAAGGTCATATTGTACATGCTAATTTGTTCAGCAAAAGGTTATTGCACATACAGAAATGGAGAGAGCTTCAGAACTTAAATTGTGTATCCATTTGTTTTTTAATATATTATCGCAATTGACTTTTCGCCATTTAGAGACCAGACCACCCATAAATGAAGTGCTGAACAAGAGCAATTTTGTATCATTTACAAAAAACAAATTGGTGTTGTTTATGCCCAAGTCAAAAATGAAAAATGTTGTTTAGATGATAACGTGCCTGCCAGTTACAGTGGCCAATAATAACTCGGTCTCGTTGGCATGGTCATGTGTAATCCTGCAGGTTCTATATGAGAAATCGATGGTGCACCGTGCAAATGACAATACCGGGCATGTAAATATATGACCTTGCTAGCTACCGCAGGTTCAGTGAGGGCTACGAAGACGAGCTGGGCTGGAGCATAAAGGGGCCATTCGATGAGAGAGTGTCCTCCTCTGGCACGTCGCCACAGATTTTTGCTTTTTCTTGAGGGCTCCTAGTAGTCCTAGCCTTCCTAGGTCCAGATGAGCAGAACAATGCAGACAGGTGTCAAACTACACGATGTTCTTGTTGTTTGTTAACCCTGAGATGCTGTTGCCTGGTACTATGCAGAGTCTCTTCACGATCGCCTACAATGAGCTCAAGAATATCCTCGGGGAAAGCAAGCCGAGTTTGTTCGGCACCGTCTACAAAGAACTCAAGGCCGGATATCCTCATGGACAAGGAGCAGGACGTGTACAGAGACGAGTCATAACGTACTGCCATGAAAGAGCTCAGGGACATCTTCACGGGCAAGCAGAATCCAATAAGTCAGTGGAAATCCTAAACCAGTGAAAGAGGAAGAGATTATAGAGAGAGTAATCAGTAGCATTCTGGACAAGTCAACGCAAGCTTCTGAACATGAGTTGGAGACTTGGAGTCAAAGGATGGTCATGTACAAGAATTAGAGGAGAGAGGCTGTAAACAAAGATTTCATCACTGATGCCTGTGCTCTTGACCATGGGTTACTGAACATGGACGACGACGGCGAGATGTGGGCCGTGATCCAGGGCGTCTGGGTGGAGATGCTTTGCTTCTCCGCCAGCAGATGCAGAGGATACCTGCTGCACGCCAAGGCTCTGGTCTCAGGCGGGGAGTTCCTCTCCTATGTCTGGCTCCTGCTGTTGTACATGGGGACGGAGACGTTCACGGAGAGGCTGCAGAGGGAGGAGTTCCCAACAAGCCAGGAAGGGAGGCTTCTGACGCCAACAATCGCAATCACACGAATTCATCCACTTCCAGTCACATTAGCGTGTCTCCATCCTCCAGAATCACATTCACATGCATCATGGGAGACGAACTGGTTTGACAGGCTCGCTTTCATGGAGGCTATTTCAATATGTTCCTAATTTTTCCCTTCTTATGTTTTCCTGTGGAAGACTAATTGTTGTGACGTTTGTGTCATGCTTCTCCGTATTGATTAGTTTCCGTAGTCTAAAGAACCATAAAGAGTGATCAAATTTGGTTATCAACTGTGCTCACAGAGTTAAGTCTTATGTGAGGAAATACCTTGGAATTGTGTTTTGTTCTCTCAATGATATTTAATTATCTACAGTGTATGGATGACAAGTAAGAAAATAAGGCTTTTTCATACATCGTAATGTCAATGAGGGGATAAAAATTCTAAATGGGATGACACTGAAGGAAATCTATAATTTTGGATGATGACAAAGCGATTCTTATAGGTTTGAGTGGCAAGGAGGGGTTTCTCTCTCAAGTGGAACCCTAGCACTACAAGTGATAGCTTAACGCATATCTAAACAATTAAACATCAAACATCATTCAAGAGAAGTGAAAATCTAGCTGATCCATCACTACTAAACCCAATCATGAACCATAGCAAACATATTATATATATTGTCCAAGTAGTAACATAAAAATATAATAACTAATATAAATGACGATGAATGCAATGCAACGAATAAAATAAAAATATAATAGCTGACGATGCAACGAATAAGCTACCTAGTATTGCTGGGGTATAGTATATATCTAATATATATGCGACCATGCACGTACTCAAGCCAACTGCTTGACGAGAATCTCGACGAGAAGAGGGAGGCAGGTGGCTTTCATCTCCTCGAAGCCACGGCCAGTCTCCATGACCGCCTTCATACACCCAGGGCGAGCCATGAATTCCAAGCAGGCAGCCTTGAGAGCCTGACACCCGTGCTCCTCCGCGGCCACCAAGATGGCTGCCACCGTGTCGACGTCGATGCGCCTGCACAGCGCCTCCTCGCACATCAGCTTCAGCCTCTCCAGCTTGTACTTGTCCGCCGCCGCGAGCAGTCCCCGAACCATCTCCATGTCGTCGTCGTCCTGCACATCCTGGGGCAGCGTGTCGGTGTACATGAAGTGGAGCATCGCCTTGAACACCTTGGGCTCCATGCCTTTGATCTTCATCGTGCGGCGGGCGGCGGCACCGGTCGGCGGCTCCTTCTCCTTCTTGCTGCTGGTCACGGTGGTCAGAGCTTGCAGCTCCGCCTCGAACACTGGCGACCGCGCCGCCAGCAGCCACCCGTGAGCGTCGAACGTCTCCCCGGTGACGTCGATGGCGACGTCAGCTCCGTGCTTCTGCTTCCACAGCAGGTCGCTGAGTTGCTGGTGCAGGTCGGACGGCGGCACCACGACGGTAGAGCTCACCGGAGCACCGCCGCCGCCGCTGCCGCCGTCGCTGTCGGGCTCGGACCAGACTTTGATAGTGGTGATATCGCACCTGATCGTGAAGCGGTCGTCCTTGAGGGCACCGGACTCGTGCAGGTCTTTCTGCTTGATGAAGTTTCCGAATCCTATCGAACCATTCGAGAAGACGCTGGAGCGGGTGTAGCCAGGCACCGGGTTCCCAGCCAGATCGAGCAAGCTGAACTTGAACTGGACGGGCACGGGGACGGGATGATTGTAGTGGTCGCAGGGGAATTTGTGCTCGTCGCCGTATTCTTCATGGGCGAGCTCGAGGTGGAGGGAGATGCAATCATCGTCTCCGCCTGCTTCCTTGCGGCCCCCATTGGGGAAGAAGTAACTGATCCGCCAGGTGTAGCCTGCCGCCTCGAATGGCTGGGACGTTGCCCGCCAGAATTGGGATCGGGACAATTGGGGGATCTTCCTTGACGCCGAGTAGCCGTTGATGGTGACCTTGTGAGAGCCGCTCACTTCTCGCATCAAGATGGTGGAGGCGGAGCGCAAGAGCTGCCGAGCAGCAGACGACGACAGAGCGAGAGCGGTAGCCGCAGCCATGACCGTCAAGGACGCCGCCGGAGCGAAGGAAGCAGATGGATAAATCTAGGTGATCTTAGGTGGTGGTTGGTTGCATTGCAGCCTTGCGGATGGGCTGCATATATATAGTAGTACGTAGTATATATGGGCATATAGCATCTATATGGTTGCATGGTAGGGCCAGAGATAAGCATCGCAGTGGGCTTATTCGTTGAACAGAGAGGAATAAGATCCGGGCATCTTGTAACAGCCCGGTAAATAAAATTCCAATCTTGAAAATCTGTCCCCGACAGATAGGCAAATGCATGCATTGGATTCTAACTTCCTTACCTTCAAAACTAATAATATCTTGTCGACGCCGATCTTTTGTGTTCTTTTAAATTTCGCTGCAGATATATATAGGGTTTTGCAAAGTTAAGTACCTAGATAGCACAATTGTGCAAGTTTATCCCTCGTCTACCCCATTTGGTAAGTTGAAGACCTAGACATGCAACTTTGGAAGTTAAAGACCATTGGTAATTTAACATGTGCAGTGCCTCGTGTAGTCTGTTCAGGGGCTTGCTTGGGACCTAGATGTGCAAATTTAGACGTTTGGGGCCTAGATGATACGTGTATGATTAATAGATACAGGCCTCAATCATGATACAATATTTTTTCTTTGACAATAAGTCAAAAATAGCTAGCTTAACCATCAGCCAAACAGCCCGAATATTGGATCCACGCATAGAGTTAAATGAATATGCCACGACAGTCGGCTGCGTCAAAACCCATTTAGATGCATACCAGAGTCGTAGACAAGTTTAGGGATCCAAAAATTAAGAATAAAAAAGTTTAGATGTGGATATCACCTGTTGGAATTGCGATTCCGACTAAGATCCTCCGCCCTACTAACTTTAGAGAGCGTTGGTTATCTATATGTAATGAATGAGCAAGACAAGAAAGTAGTCGTAAGAAGTAGGGTTTTTTAATTCATTCACCAGCCATGTACATTTACAGTCCCTTGTTTATAGGGTACAATCTTTTGATGTGGTGTTTTACAATGATACCCTGGGACAGCGCTAGTACATCCCCCGAATATTCCCTCCGTAGCCCAAGGGCTCGGGGGCCTTGTGGTCTTGTCCTTCTTGCAACCGCCTTAGCCTCAAGGGCCTTTGCCTCTAGCTCAACTTCTTCTGGCACAATCGCCTCCGGGCCTTCGTGTCCAGGTCCGCTCTATGTGGCCAGACGTCTTGTGCCTCCAAGCCAGCTGTGTGGAGGTTCCCGTGCGCTTGGGCTGATTCCTCCGTGCTCCTGGTCGGAGGTCTCCTCCGAATGTTCCTGCACAAGTGAACATAGAGAGCCTAATCAAGGTACCAGCTTTTGACTTTTCGATCTGCTTGTAACATGAGTAAGGGGAGGCGCCTCCGCTTGTTCTTGGTCGGAGGTCACCGGCACCCGCCGCCTCCGCTTGAAGGGGTGCCTCAGACCTCTCAAGACGCTGAGGCTTGATCTACGCTCTGAGCTCCTCCCCCAACATCACCATCTCTCAAGATTAGGTACCGGCAATATGTTATAAATACAATACTCAGGATACCTCAGAATGAATTGCTGCATCAACATTCTGTGCCCTTACGGAATTAGTCTTCCTTTGACTTTTCAGCCTGCTTGTAACACGAGTAAGGGGAGGCGCCTCCGCCTTTTCCTAGTCGGAGGTCATCGGCACCCGCCACCTCCGCTTGAAGGCCTCTCCGTGCATCTTGCCCTACCGAGGGGTGCCTCCGACCCCTCAAGACACAGAGGCTTGACCAACCGCTTTGAGCTCCTCCCACACCATCTTTGTCTCTCAAGATTAGGTACCGGCAGTATGTTATAAATACAATACAGAATACCTCAGAACGAACTGCTGCATCAACATTATGTGCCCTTACGGAATCATCCATTTGAGTATAAGAAATATAACAGTTAGCACACCCATAGACTTGAATCAAAACTTACGTGGAAATTTGTTTAAAAGACTTCTGCTTGTACTCTGAGTGTCGTGTGATGACTAAGTGTGAAACAACGTGGAAAACCTAAACCACCATTTTATCGTTGTGAACTTGATGTAAGTTGTGATGCTCATTCTTGTTGTGTGATTCTGTACGAAAGTCGGATATAGAGTACACTGTATGTGTGGTGTACTGGAATGGCCAATTGAGCTGATTATCTAACTAACCATAGTCAATGGAAGACTATTTTGTTACGTAATTGACCCAAGAGGGAGGTGATCCTGACACCTAGTTGGCATAGCCATGCAAGTTTATTTACCCGTGTTCTATTTAGCAAGTTTGGGATCGATATATAATTTTCGAAGTTAAGAACATAGATGGCCGCCTTGCAATACCTCTTGTAACCCTTTAGCAAGTTTGGGACCTAGATATGCAATTTATTTCGAAGTATGGGCCTAGATCACACCGTCGTGTAAGATTAATTAGGTACTGGACTCAACATTAGATCCACATGGCCTTAGATGAGCATGCCAGGACAGCGTATGGGTTGGGCCAAAACCCGTTTATATAAGATCAGGTACTGGACTCAACATATTGGATCCACACGTCATTGGATTAGCATGCCACGACAGCGTATGGCTCGGGTCGAAATTGTTTAGATTAGGTATTGGACTCAACATGGGCGGACCCAGGGCCCGGCGACCCTGGGCCCTTGCCCGGGCTCCCCTCGTGGTAATCTTGTAGGGGCTAGTAAAGTTCAGTATGGTTTCTGAGGCTGGAAGTTATTTACTAGTCCATCATATCATACTCATAGTTGTCTTGCCCGGGCTCCTTCGTTTTCCTGGGTCCGCTACTGGGACTCAACATTGGATCCACCTAGTGTTGGTTGAGGATGCCACGACCATGCACGCACACCCCGATTTGAAACCTGTTTAGATAAGTACTGGAGTTGCGTATGAGTTTAGGGATTCCTAAAAATGAGAGTTTAGAAGCTAGAATCACCGTCTCTCAAATTGAGAGACTGCTAGTATATATTCTATTCTATAGAAAAAGGAGTCGTGTTGTAGCCAAGAGAAATTGGTGACGAAGCAGAACTTAGCTTGTTGCTCTTTATCATAATAAAGATGAGATAACTTTGTTTTTTGATTGCCAATTTGCTTGCGTGAGATGGTCTATACTAATTAATAAAACAATTAGTTTTTTGTGCTTCTGCGTGCGGACAACTCACGATTTGCTAAAATTCAGTCTGAATTTTAATTTTCTTTCAGGCGACGGTTATTGCATATATTTTCAGTTATAAAATTGTAGATTTAATTCATTGAAATCCATAATAGTCATAAAGTGCAATTTTTTGGATTCGAGAATAAAAAGTTTGTTAACCTAACAAAATATGATCTTTGTTGGCACAGAGACAATTAACAATTAATTTATAATTATTTCTCAAAAATTAATATTTTACGACACAAATACAATTAACGAATCACAAACAACGCCTGCTGGCTGCAGAAGCCTGTACTTCGCTGCCCCGCTAGGCCGCTAACGATCAACCTCTTGTGGATCTACTCGCCTCCTGGCATATCACTGCAGAGGGCAAAGGGAAAAAGCTGAAGCGGCCGGCCTACAGGAATCAGGGTCTTTGCCGAGTGCTCGAAGCACTCGGCAAAGGCCGTTTTACACTCGGCAAAGGCTTTGCCGAGTGCCGCACTCGGCAAAAGGCACTCGGCAAAGAATACGTCGGCAAAGGGTTCTTTGCCGAGTGCCAGGTGTCGTGCACTCGGCAAAGAATTTGCCAAGTGCCATGTCAGCGCTCGGCAAACCTAACGGCCGCCGTCAACCCCAGGCCATCTTTGCCGAGTGCTGACGTGGCAGGCACTCGGCGAAGACTTTTTTTATTTTTTAAAAAATTTTTTGCCGAGTGCTGACAAGGAGGGAACTTGGCAAAGATTATTTATTTTTTTCCCGAAAATTCTTTGCCGAGTGCTGAGGTGGCAAGCACTCGACAAAGAGCTTAATTATTTTTTTATTTTTATTCGGAAAAAGACCTTTGCCGAGTGCCGGCTCTCGGCAAAGTTATGGTCACTTTGCCGAGTGCCAGGCTGGCACTCGGCAAAGCTGCTGACCTGGGGCATGATTCCCAGCTTTGCCGAGTGCTAGCACTCGGCAAAGCTGGGAAACAGATTTTTTTTTCATGTTTTCTGCTGTTTTCTCTCATTTCATTCATCCAATATCACATATATTCAACAAACATCACATATATGCATCTATTATCACAAATATGTATCCAATATCACATAATCTCACATAAATACACAAATATCTCACATTTCAAGCATGATCCAACATAATGGTCGAAGCCATTATCACAAATATGCATATACAAGTCCATCCACACATCCAAGCATGATCCAACATAACGGTCGAAGCCGCAAGTCCATCCACAACATAAAGTCATCCATGCAAGTCCATACACATCCATGCTGCCCAAGTCCATACATAAATCCATACCTAAGATGTGGCGCCGCCCCCAGGGCCCTCTGAGTGTGAAGAGCTCCCAGGCCCCTGCTGCCCAGGCCACGAGCTCCACCCTGGCTACGGAGGGACACCCTGGAACGTCCACCCCGGCGGCGGAAGCTGAGGGCCGCCTATCCACCCGGAGTACCCCTGCTGTGGAGGAACGGCACCTGGAGGCGGGTACTGTGGAGGCGGGCCAAGGTACTGTGGAGAAGGTCCACTTGTAGGAGTCGGGTTCGAACCCGCCGACTGTGGCTGCACAAATGAGAAGCAATCTAATTAGTACAATAAAAATAGCCATTTTCGAGTAAGTAGTAGTAGTAGAGTAAGTCTAGCAACCAGCAGCCTCAGTTTGTGACATGTGTTTCTGTATCAATTGGAAAATGTATCATTGGTGGTTGCCATATAAACGCCACAAGATAAGTTCATGGCAGCCATGGAACCACGGGACACATCCATCCCAGCCATCACATGAAACCAGGCCCAAGTGTTGCTGGGTATTGATGTGTCGCATGGTTTGATGACTAACATGAGATATAAAACATCTTGGCAGCCACCTAACATTTAAACACATGTCTACATCATTGGCTTTGCCCAAGAACATAATAACAAATTGGCTAACAAAAGTGACAAGAGTAAAGTAACAGCAAGGCTAACAAGAGTAAACCTGAGGCGACATAGGATCCGGACTAGGAGGAGGGGGTGGAGCGAACAGCGAGGCAGGCAACGGAGGCAGGGTCATTCCTGGGATCTGAAGGGCCTGGAAGTAGCTCGCCACGTCCGCCATCTGACGGGCCGAGTGCTGCTGGACAACCTACAGTTGACGCGCCGACTGCTCCCGGAAAGCCTGCAGCGATCGCCTATAGGTCTCCTCCTGGGCCGCCTGCTGGGCCTGCAACACTGCCAACTGGGCCTGCAATATTACCCCGCAAGATACATGTTTAAAGGCAATGTACATGTGTAAAACGAGTGAACGACGAATGAAACTGTGTACTTACCTGCTGGGCCTGCAAGAGTGCCAAGACCTGCGCGTTGACCTGCGCGTTGCTCGGCTGCCGAGGCGCTATGGGGATGTCGGAGGAGCTCGTGGACCTGGCTCGAACCTCGCTCAGCGTGGGAACTAAGGACGACTCGATAGCGCTGTTGGCCATCCAGTACTGGCCGTGCTGCTTCCCTCCTCCCAACCTCATCAGGAGGTCTGTGTCCAGGGGCTCGGTGGTGGGGTCGAACTCCTCCCCATGGCGCTGGCAAGCCGCGGTGGTGTACTCGGCGAGCTTGGAGTAGGCGCTCTCGTTGGTGTACGCGTCGGGCCCATCCTGTGGGTTGTAGACGTTGTCCACCGTTGTCGCTTTGCCCTTGTGAGCCAGGGCATACCCCGTGAACTCATTGACCTGCTGCCCTGGATGGGACTGGGCCTACGAGGAAAAATTCAAAGATGATCACAAGTAATGACAATTGCGCGCTGAAATAAATAAATCAACTGAAGCATACCCATCGTTCCATGTACACTGGGAGGGACTGGTTGCCTTGGTGGTGTGGTGCCCCTCGCATCTGCAGGCAGCATTCCCGGCGGGCTCTGCGTGTCTCGTAGGCCTCATCGCTGGTCCACCTGTCCACAATGGCTGCCC
>CM041647.1:38059062-38072641 GCA_023333625.1 Bothriochloa decipiens | reverse complement strand
TGTCTCGTAGGCCTCATCGCTGGTCCACCTGTCCACAATGGCTGCCCAGCAGTCCCTGTGCCTGTCGCACCATTCCGGACACATCTGCATGACATCAAGCAAGTTAACTGCAAGAAAATGAATTGAATGTTTCAAAAGAAGGAATCAGAACTGAACTTTCCTACTTACCTGGAGGTACTGGTCCCTGGTGAGGTCGGTCTCCCTACTCAGCAGCATCTCCCTCGCTTGCGGCTTCTTCACCACCCGGCCAAGCACGTCGGTGTTGTAGGTGATGATGCACTGGAGGTGGTACTCGTGGTACAGGTCCTTGAGACGCTCTCTGCAGACCCTCTCCTGCACTTGAAGAACTCCTGCACACAGATATCATGTATCATTTCAGTGTTTCAAGAACGTAGTATCGAGTAGTGCTGTGCGATGAAAAGACTCACCCTGTCCGTCAACGACCCATACGGCACGAACACCTTCAATGACATACATGGCACGAAGGCCGACAACCGAGGGGAAGTTTTATACCTTAGGTGGCGGTGGAGTCGAGTGACGCGGTGCTGCGGCAACCTTCTTCTCCGGAGACGCACGGGTACGACTACGGGGGCGAACGGTGAGGGCGACCAGCCTCCTGCTTCTCCCTTCTCCTTCCTCCCTTCTCCCTTCTCCTTCTTCCTTCCCCCTCCTCCTTCTCCTCCCTTCCCTTCTTCCTTCCCCCCTCCTCCTTCTCCCTTCTCCTTTCTTCTCCCCTGGTTCCTCTTCCTCCTCTCTGCAGGCACTTTGGAGGCGGGCCAAGGGGCGCTGCGAGGGGCAGCGGCGAAACGGGGCGCGGCCGAGGGTGGGGCCACTGGGGCAGAGGACCGGCCGACCGGGGCGCCGGCGAGGGGCGGGGCCGCCGGGGCTAGGCGCGGGCCCGGTGGCGCGGCGAGCTCTAGGGCGCCGGCGCGGCCAGGTGGCGGAGGGGCGCCGGCGGTGGTGGAGGGGTGCGGCCCTGGCAGCGCCGGCGGCGGCGGGCGTGGAAGCGGTGAGTGTGCGAGGGGCGGCAGGCGAGGCTCGCCGGCGTCGAGGTCGGCCGCCGGCGCGGGCCTTGCGGCGGCGGAACGTGAGGGCGTGGCGGCGGCGGACGGCGCGGCGACGGGGTCGGAGCTCTGGCGGCCGGGGGAAGGCCGCAGGCGGTGGCGGGGACCGGCCGAGGGGCGCAGACGCGGGGCGGGGACCGAGGAGTGGGCGTGGCGCCGGCGGTGGGCACGGTGGCGGCGGCGGCGTCGGGGTGGGAGCAGGGGCTGGTTGGGGGTCGGGGGTGGGTGGGAGGGAGTGGATAGGACAGGGTTTGAGTGGGCTGGGCCGATAACTGCAGGCCGGGCCTTTGCCGAGTGCCAGGAATCGGGGCACTCGGCAAAGACTTTTTTTATTTTTTTTCCAAAACCCTTTGCCGAGTGCCACGTCGGCAGGCACTCGGCAAAGGCCTCTTTGCCGAGTGTCACCCATGGCACTCGGCAAAGTGAATTTTTTTTTGTTTTTGTTATCCCATTTTTTCTAGAACCTTGGTACAACAAATACATGTTAAATTTGAAATTGGGGAAAGTTTTGAGTTTTTTTGCTATATTTTCCTAGTTATTTTTGTTTCTTTGGATTTTTTCGGCGACTCCTCATTTGAACTGCAGGTACATGAAATAATGGGACTTGGCCATTCCAAAAATATTATCTCAATGTGGAGATGTCTGGGTTTTGGGCATCCAACGTCGCAAGTTGCTCAAAATTGTCTCAATCTTTTTTCATAGCCTCCACATACAATGACATGACACATCAAGAAGTTTCGTCATTTTCGGACTTCGTATGGATTTTTCATAATTAAAAAACACTTTTTCCGCACGTAACTCGCCATGCTACGACACCAACATGGTCCTAACTTCATGCGAGCTCCTAGATACGGCCTCAACATACTCCAAGAAACATGAATAATATTTTTGGAATGGCCAAGTCCCATTATTTCATGTACCTGCAGTTCAAATGAGGAGTCGCCGGAAAAATCCAAAGAAACAAAAATAACTAGGAAAATATAGCAAAAAAACTCAAAACTTTCCCCAATTTCAAATTTAACATGTATTTGTTGTACCAAGGTTCTATAAAAATTTGGGATGAAAAAACAAAAAAAAATTGGCACTTTGCCGAGTGCCATGGTTGACACTCGGCAAAGAGGCCTTTGCCGAGTGCCTGCCGACGCGGTACTCGGCAAAGATTTTTGGAAAAAAATAATTAAAAAATATTTGTCGAGTGCCTAACGGCCCACACTCGGCAAAGCCGACGGCCACGGACGCCGTTCGGCCTGGGCTAGCTTTGCCGAGTGGCGTACTTTGCCGAGCGCCGGGCACTCGGCAAATAGGCCCTTTGTCGAGTGCCCCGAGTTGCCGAGTGCCTGACACTCGGCAAAGAGGTCTTTGCCGAGTGTTCCATCTGGCTCTCGGTGAAGCCTCCCTTTACCGAGTGCCCGATATTTGGCTCTCGGCAAAGGTTTTAACACTCGGCAAAGCGCCGGATTCCTGTACCACAGCCGGTGCACAAGCACCATCGCTTGAACAGACTATAATATTCAGACACTTGATACATAGAAATTGTGAAAAAAATAACTTGCGTTGTGGCTTGAAGTTCTGGTACGTGCATGCGGTTTTGGATTGAGATGGTGTGGCTTGCTGCATAGCTTGGGACAGGATAACCAATATTCAGATAGTAGTGCGACCAACAACCTGGCCATCTTCATGTCACTATCAAACTGAAGTGGTAATATGGGTAGGATGCAAGCTCTGGCATGTGACTTTTGTTCAAGACATAATGAAAACACTGATTCAGTCAGTCAGTCTCATGATCACACATCGTTCGTCATATTATTGCTACTGAACTGCAGAGTGCAGACATTAAATTTGATTGCTGGAACTTCAGTTGAGGCTGTGGTGGTTCAATGATACTACGTTGTGGGTTGGTTGCATGGGACTTAAGAATGGAAGAGCAAATTTATGATACGAAAAGATATATGCCGCAGGGGATCTAGTGTATTATTGTTGCTAGAGTTGTGTATGAGAGTTTACAGCAGTTGTCTAGAGATCATTTTGTTCAGTGTGCCTGTTTCATGTTCAGTGATTCATGGGTTTCATCACTAGCTACTACATATGCTCTAATACCATAGCCCATAGGTGACATTACACTGAGTCGAGGAAAAAGTGTAAACAAAATAGCAACTAATGTTACACAGATGGAATGGATTGTTGTAACAAGAAACAAACATATGACAAGTAAAGCTATGCGAAGGGCTGCCATCCGAAATTTGGATAGCCCGTCAGAGAAGAAGTCGGCGGCTGCATAGAGTGTAGTGCTGCATTCGCTTTCATCTCCATCAACTCCACAGCCTGGTATGCACAGCTCATGTCCTGCTATTTCCTTTATTCCTGTCTCGAATGATTCTTGTGTTAGAAATCTCAGTAACTTAGGTTATAAATTAGGTAATAGCAGTGCCGTGTGTACTATGTCTATCAATGCTTTAAAAAAAATAGAAGTTGATAGAATGTGTGTAGCACCACGTACAAAACAATAAAAGGAGATATGAATGCGGGGCTTAATAAACCATTGATTCTTGATGCTAGTGATGACGAGGCAACCGTAGATGACGACCTGCTTGCTCATTTGATCAAGGATGTGTCATTTGATCAAGGATGTGTCGGAAGTAGATTTTGAGGACATGGATCCGGACACAAAATTATGTGATCTGAAGGCCATTGCCCGAAAATCAAAATCTACCTCGAGAAAACACAAAATTCGGAAAAGGGTCATAAATAAAACCTAGTTTACCAATGAAAGGTTTCTTTTGGAATAGCAGAGGTTTATCAGACCTAGCTAAAGTTCGATATATTTCATAGGCAGTAAAAGACCATAGTCTAGATTTCATTGCTATCATGGAAACGGGGAAACAAGACATGTCAAAGGCGAATCTGGCACGATTCTCAGGAGGTGCAGATTTCATTTGGCATTGTCTTCCACCTCGTGGCAGATCTGGTGGAATCCTTCTTGGAGTCAATACAGAAATGCTACACCTTTCTTTGATTGTAGAAGGGGAGTTCTATATTAAATTCCATTTATGCAACAAGTCAGATTGTTTCAAATGGATTCTTATGGCAGTCTATGGTCCATCCTAGGACGATTTTAAATCGGCCTTTTTAGCTGAACTAGTTAGAGCATGCCAACAAAATCCTTTGCCCACTTTAGTTGGTGAAGATTTTAATATTCTGAGATCTAGCAAAGATAAAAATAATGATAGATACGTTGACCGTTGGCCATTCCTGTTCAATGCTGTTATTGACACTTTTGATCTTCGGGAAATTGATTTAACGGGACGACAATTTACTTGGGCCAATTCACTACCTAAACCCAGATATGAGAGATTGGATAGGGCTCTCATGTCAACTGAATGGGAGTTTAAGTATCCTTTAGTCTCGCTACATGCTATGGATAGGGGGGTGTCGGACCACACTCCCCTACTCTTAGACATGAGAATACCGGCCTTCAAGGGAAATGGAAAACAGTTCAAACTTGAACTAAGTTGGTTCGCCCATGAGGATTTCAATGACCGAGTTATTGAGGTCTAGAATAAAACGGTGAAAGGTAGGAATTTAGTCCAACGCTGGAACAATAAATGTAGTGTCTTACGGAGACACTTAGGTGGATGGGCTTTCCATATTAGTGGAGTATACGCGCAAAAAAAGGTTGAACTTCATCAACAATTAATGACTTAGACATTGCTGTAGAGGATAGGGATTTTACTGAACTTGAACAAGAAAATCTTGCTCAGTCTTGTGATTAACTGACCAAATTACTTAGAGAAGAGGAAATCAAGTACTATAAGAGGGCAAAGATAAAAGATGTCCTTTTGGGAGATAACAACACTAGATACTTCCAAATGGTCGCCAATGGTAAACATCAAAAAAAATTTTCCCTAGATCATGAAAATGGCATTGTGGAGGGTTAGGCAAACCTAAAATCCTATATCACTAGGTTTTATAAGGAACTTTTTGGAGAACCTGAGGTTAGTTCCTTTACTCTGGAGGAGGATACGATTTTTGATATTTCTCAGGTCACATAGGCCGAGAATGACGTTCTGACCGCACCCTTTATCGAGCAAGAAGTGCAAAAGGCAATTTTTGACATGGAGCATAATAAAGCACCTGGTCCAAATAGTTTTCCAGCTGAATTTTATCAGAAATTCTGGAATACTATCAAAGGGGATCTAATGCAAATGTTCCATGACTTATATGCAGGGGATTTACCACTTTTTAGTTTAAACTTTGCGGTAATTACCCTTATCCCAAAGGTCCAAGAAGCGAATGTGATTCAACAATATTGGCTAATCTGTCTACTTAACACGAGCTTCAAAAATTTCACAAAAGTTGCAACCAATAGGTTAAATTCAGTGACAGACCATGTTATTAGTTCAACTCAAACAATATTTATGCAAGGATGAAACATTCTAGAGGGTGTTGTCATTTTGCATGAGACTGTTCATGACCTGCATCGGAAGAAACAAAGTGGGGTAATCCTCAAGATAGATTTTGAAAAGGCGTATGGTAAAGTTAAATGCCCTTTCTCTTTCAAGCACTATGAATTAAAGGGTTTTCACCCAAGTGGATAAATTGGGTTAGATCTATCATTTCAGGTGGGAGTGTAGCTATTAATGTTAATGATGATGTCGGGCATTCCTTTATCCCCATTGTTTTTTAACATTGTAGCAGATATGCTAGCTATTCTTATAAATAGGGCCAAGGCGGATGGGCAAATTAGTGGACTAGTGCCTCATCTCATCGATGGTGGTTTATCTATTCTACAGTATGCTAACGATACAATTCTTTTTATAGATCATGACCTTGAGAAAGCTCAAAATGTGAAGCTACTGCTTTGTGCTTTTGAGCATGTATCGGGTTTAAAAATCAATTTTTATAAGAGTGAATTGTTTTGTTTTGGAAAAGCCCAAGATCATCTTGATCAATATGTCAAATTGTTTGGCTGTAAGTCTGGTGATTTTCCAATCCGGTATCTGGAAATTCCTATACATTTTAGAAAGCTTAGGAATACTGATGGAGGAAGGTCGAGGAACTTTTTGAGAAACGGCTCAGTAGTTGGAAAGGAAAATATCTTTCAATTGGTGGACGTTTAACATTGATAAATTCAGTGCTTAGTAGCCTACCAATGTATATGATATCTTTCTTTGCCTTGCCAAAAGGAATACAAAAGAAATTGGATTATTTCCGATCTAGATTTTATTGGCAAGGTGATGAGCAAAAAAAGAAATATAATATAGCTAAGTGGAGCATAATATGTCAGCCCAAAGACCAAGAAGGTCTTGGAATTCATGACCTATATATTAAAAATATTGCTGTACTTAGTAAATGGTTGTTCAAATTACTTACCACAGAGGGGATTTGGCAGCAATTACTCCGCAATAAATATTTAGAATCCAAACCATTAATACAAGTGGAATGAAAAAATGGAGATTCACACTTTTTGTCTAGTCTTATGAAGGTGAAGCGAGACTTTTTTCACTTTGGATCCTTCATTGTAAAGGATGGAACACAAGTACGTTTTTGGGAAGAGAAATGGCTTGGGAATTCTTCTTCATAGGAACAGTACCCATGTCTTTATAACATTACTAGACCTAAACATGTTACCATTGCAGAGGTTCTTTCTGGTCCATCACCAAACCTATCTTGGCGAAGAGACCTCATTGGTCCCAAATTAGTAGCGTGGAATAATTTGTTGCTGCATATTGCTAATATTAAGTTGGTCCATGATGAACAATATGAGTTTCGCTGGAATTTACATCCAAATGGAAAATTCTCGGTGAAGTCATATTATCAAGTGCTATTACAAACTGATATCTCAAATAAGTTAACAAACTCATTTGGAAAGTGAAAGCCCCTGAAAATAAAAAATTTTCTACGGTACCTACGACATGGAGTTATATTAACAAAGGATAACCTAGCAAAGCGTAATTGGCAAGGTACTAAAACTTATTGCTTTTGTCACAAAGAAGAAACAATTAAGCACTTGTTCTTTGACTGCTGGTTTGCTTGTTCAATATGATCTGTTATATATGTTGCGACAGGCCTTTTAAAACCTCACAATATAGGTCATATGTTCAATGGCTGGTTTAGAGGTGTCAACAAATATGTCAAGCTTCTACTCCTGTTAGGAGGAGCTACGACTTGTCGGTCTATTTGGCTCAGCTGGAATGATGTTATTTTTGAAAATAAAAAATTTGTTTCCCCTGTGTAAGTTATTTATTTGGTTACCCACTGGCTACGTACTTGGGCTATTCTGCAGAATCCGGATTTGCAGCATACAGTTATAGTGGTATCACAACAATTGACGTAGGTTGTCAAGGATTTTTCTCCCAGGCACATGGGTGGCGGTCTAGTTTATGAATTGATAGTCACTAGATTGTGTTAGGTTTCTTCTCTTTCTTTGGCTATGTGCCTCATGTTAAGCAGAGGCCGGGAGTTGCCTTTGGTGGCTTTGTATCAACTCGATGTATTGCTTCCAAGGTTTTAATAAAAGCTTCCTTTACATAAAAAACACAACTTTTATATTGAGATGAGGATTGGAGCAGCCAGCAAAAGAGAAGCATAATGGCTACAAGCACCCATAACGATCAGGATGAAACAGTCTCCAGCGAGAAAGCTTAAGAAAAAAGTAAACTTACTAACACGCATCGAACAAACTAATGTCCGTGAGCGCCACTTGTCAATCAATGTTGACAATGTGGATCTCAGTACTGGATGTAGATGTGCCGGTGTGGATGTGGGAAGGTGACAAAGTGCCGCAATTGCGGATCTGGGAAGGCGATGAAGTCATGGCATTGCCATTGTGGGCGTCAGAAGCCCGTGGAGCTGGAGCGGCGTAGTTGTTCCCTCTTGGCTTTGAAGCACCTCCCTTTCCCTCTGCAGCCTCTCTGAGAAGGTCTTCATCCCCATGCAGAATAGCAGGAGTTAGATGTAGGAGAGGAACTCCCCGCCTGAGCCCAGAGCCTTGGTGTGCAGGTATCCTCTACATCCAGTGGCGGAGAAGCACTACACCTCTACCCAGACGCCTTCGATCACTTCCCACATCTTCTCATCACCCAAAGAAAACAATTGTTGGGCAAGAGCCCAGGCATCAGTGATGAAATTAATTTACATGTTTCCTCTTCTACTAAGTCAATGTGACCATCCTCCAAGCCTGACTCTTCAGAACCTTGTTTGGACTCCTCATCTTCAGAAGCTTGTGTTGGCTTGTCTAGAATGCTACTGATTACTCTGTCTATAATCCCTTTCTCTTTCATTAGTTCACGATTCTAGTGACTCCTGCTTATTGGATTCTGCTTGTTGTTGGTGAAGATGTCCTTAAGCTCGTTCATGACATTTCTGACTCATCTATATACATCCTGCTTATCATCCATGAGGATATCCTTGAGCTCTTTGTAGGCGGTGCCAAACAACCAAGGCTTGTTTTCCCTAAGTATATCCTTGAGCTCATTGTAGGCGACTGTAAAGAGATTCCTTCTACTGGCAGGCAATAGCATCTCAGGATTAACAAACAATAGGTACATCATGTAGTTGGACATCATCCTGCACTGGACAGCTATACAGTGTGGTGATCCTTGGCTACATTCATTTTCATCAGTCCTAATTGGAATAACTTGTACCTCTGAAAGTTCAAAGGCAATCAAGTTGGGCCCCGACTCCCCCAACCCCCAAGGTGACGCCCGCCTCCTCGCCGGTGCCGGCAGCACCGGCGCCGGCGCCACTCCCCGCGCCCACCTCTCCTTCTCCCTCACCGTTCCCTCCTCCCCAGGCTTGTGACGAGGCTCCTGGCCCCCGATGAGGCCGCCCTTTCCCTAGGGATGGAAGCTTCGATGCCGCCACCGCCGACCACTGTCTCGACATGGGCGGCGCTTCCCTCTCCGTCCGGCCCCTCTCCCTCCCGTAGCTCCCCTTCCTCTAGCCCTCCCTGGTTAGCATTCCATGGTGCAATAGGGCCAGTGCCCGGATCTGGATCTGGGTCAGGGGAGGGTTCCCCTATGTCGCTGGCCAGCCCAATCCGGGCATGGGGGTCGGGGCCGGGCCTTCCCTGGCACTGTCGCTGGCCGGACTTGCCTCCACCCGGTTGGGGGCAGCCACACCTCAACTGGCCCGGTGGGAGGCCACCGGTGGGCTTCCCGACGAGCTGCCCAGCCCGTCCCTGGGCATGGAGGCTGGGGCACAACCCTCCCTGATGCAGCCAACGGTGGGTTCCTGCCCACCGCTGCCGCCCACGACGGTGCCTTCCAGCAGCTTCTCCGGCGAGGTGGAGGTGCTCAAGGCGATGCATTTCCCTAGTCTTGAGGTGGGGGCACCTCGACCGGTGAAGGCCTAGGTGGCCTCAATGCTTCCACTGCCCCCATCCCATCCCTGGTGGACGAGATGCTGGTTGTTGTCGAGGACATCGCCAAGGACGATGATGATGAGGAAACGGTCTAGGAAGGGGGTGTAGCTGGCTTGGACATCTTCCTCATCAACTTGTCGTCCTCCTTGTCTCCCCAAGCCACGCTGTTCCAACCCGGCGGCTGCTCAGCGGGGCGCCCAAAGTTCAGCCGGTGGATGGATAGTGATAGCGACACTCCCCGTGAGGAGTAGCCCTTGTCCTACCTAGACGCCACCTGTCAACTACCGATGGCTATGTCTGTGCCTCCGCACAATGTTTCAACCATAGCTCTGGGCCGTAGCGGGGTAGCTGATGGGTGGCGAGAGCCCCGGCAAAGTCGAAGGATGCACGGGCTTTCGCATCCCCAACTGGTGAGCAACATTCCTGTTCGACCAATGGAAGGTCGTGCCCCTGCCTGCATGCGCCTCGGGGGTCGTGGAAAAGGGTCTGCCCTAGCGGCGAGCGGGTAGGAGCGACTCCCGTCCACCTGTGACCTAGGTCGACGCGACAGGCGACCGCTCTGGATGCTGATGGGTCGTAGCGTGTGCTCCCCCAGTGCCCTACCCAGTTGACGCAGGCACCGCAGCCTCGACGGCTCCAAGGGGCAGGCACCGAGGGCAACGCCGGACCACGACAGTTCCCTGCATATATGCCGATAGCGGATTGTAAGTTTAAGATGGACTAGAGGGGGTGAATAGTCTTTTCTAAAATAATTTATCGCACCTGCTAACTAAAATAATTGTAGAATTAAACTAAATGATTTAGCCAAGACTTCACCCCTCTAACTATGACTCTAGATGTACCTTGATAAAAGATCCTAAGCAAGAATTCAAGGTGCCAATCTAGTTAGTGCACAACTAAACAATACTAGCTTGCAAGGTCACTCAAACCTAAGCAACTAGTACTTTGGCAAGCGGGTGTGCACCTACATAATTCTAATGAGCAAAATCACAAAGCCAACCTTAGCTCACTAGATGCTCAAAGACAAGGTTACACAAACCAAACCCAAGAGCTCAATTACTTAGCTATAGAAACTAAGCAAAGCGAGAGATAAACTTATAGCTACACAAGCAAGAAGATGATTATCAAGCTACACAAGCTATCTAATCAACAACACAAGCAAGATATATATAAAAGTAAATACAAAGCTTGTGAAGAGAATTGCAAACCACCGCGAAGTGTGGAACAAGATGACATGGAGATTTTTCACCTGGTTCATTTGGTTGCCACCAAGCTATGTCCAGTTATGTCGACGACCACCCTTGTGATTCCTCTGGTGTGACTCGTAAGCCACTTGCCTCGCAAGGCACTCCCTCACAAGGGAACCACGAGCGAACCCACATATAATTGGTTCTTCGGTATGACTCGCAAGCCAGTTGCCTCGCAAGGCAAGCTCTCTCAAGAGCACTACAAGACCCTACTGTGTTGAGTGAGGTAACTCAATGACACGAGCAATCCACTAGCGTTATTCTTCATGATCCCTGCGAGGTGAGCACCAACCTCTCACAAATTGACCTTCGGAGCACCGCACAATCTCCGTTGCATGCCTCATGAAGTCCCTTGCCACCAAGCCGTCTAGGAGGTGGCAATCTTAAAAAGTAACAAGCCCGCAAGCTTGCAACACAAACACCTAGTGCCACACGATGCTATCTCTCAAAGCAATCCGCACTAGAATCACTCACTCACACTATCCAATAATCTCCTATCAAGTATATGTGAGTTAGAGGGCTCCCAAGCACCACAAAGCAAGCCACCAAGGCCCTTATGTGCTCAACAACTGGCCACACCATGTATTTATAGACCCAAGGGCTAATTTAGTCGTTGCTCTCCTCAAAGAGCCATTACACAACTTTTCGGGAGCGTAGGATGCTACCTACGCCCCTCGCAGGACGCGTCCTGCGCTATACAAATTTGTGCGCCAAGCCTCCATACCGAACCGCCCGAAATACACTGCATAGGACGCGTCCTACGCCCATCGTGGGACGCGTTCGACGCTATACAAAATCAGCGCGGGAATCACTCTCATTTCAAACTCAGCGTAGGACGTGTCCTATGCTACTCGTCGGACGCCGTGCGTTCACTGTGCAACATCCTACGCGTTAAAAGACGTTTTGGTCGAACTAGCCGTTTCCCGAGCCCCGGACGCGTCCGACGCAAGGCGTACGACGCTGCTCCCACACGTCCTATGCTCCGGCTCAGCCAACATCTCCACTGGACCATGTCCGGCGCTCCTCGGACGCTCATTTTATGTGCATTGGACGCTATTCCCGGGCGTCCTACGCTCTCCGGGACAGCAGACCACCCCGCACTAAATCGGGCATATCTCTTATCTCCGAACTCCGATTTTGATGATCTTGGACCCGTTGCAAAGCTTACTTAGAAGACTACACAACCCGCATATCCTCTTGATCCAAATCAAAAAGGATCAAAGAAGTTTTCCAATCCAAGAGCCATCAACACTCTTTTCCAACACAAGAGTTCATCAAACCTTCTCCAATTTCTTCTCCTTTGAAAATGTGCCAACATCACCAAGTGTATATCACCATGTGCATGTGTGTTAGCATTTTCAAAACATTTTCAAAGGATTTTTTCTTGCTCTCACAACGCCACTCGATCCTAGCAACATCACAATGTTAGATCACTCAAGTGGCACTAGATGACCAATATGCAAACTCATTTGCCCCTCTTAATAGTACGGCCTATCAATCCTAAATCTGGTCATCAACTTCTCTACACAACTCATGACCAGTGAAATGAAATGCCCTAGGTTATATCTTTGCCTTGCATCTTCATTTCCACTGTCGTCTTCAATGTGCCCGTGCAACGCATGCACGACACGATCAATGATATGATCCACTTCATATCATCACATGACCGTCTTGGTCCATCGAATTTGAACTCACTTGCTCTTCTCCGTTGCGTCGGTTCATCAGCACCAAGTCTTGCCCAAGCTTCACCGTTGCACAGTCCTTCACTTCCAAGCCTCAACTTTCCCTTCACACTTACAACCGGTCCTTTGAGCCAAGCCTCATCTTGATCTTCATCATGCTTAGGTCACATGACTCTATGTCATATTTCATATTCAATAAGCTCCTTCAGCATATAACCTTTTTGGTCCATTGATCTTGACCTTACTTGCTCTTCACCGTTGAGTTGGTTCATCGATACCAAGTCTTGCTCAAGCTTCACCATCGCAATGGTCCTTCACTTCAAAGCCTTGACTTGCCCTTCACACATTCAACCAGTCCGTCAAGTCAAGCCTTGTCTTGATCTTCACCATCTCGGTCACATATATACCTATGGACTAATCCTGTGTATCTCAACTATAAATATATTAGTCCACCTAAAGTTGTCACTCAATTATTAAAACCAAACTAGGGACTTTCAATCTCTAACTTTTTGGTAATTGATGACAACTCTACAAAGATATGGAAATTAATATTTTTGGACTCTGCGCCACTTATCCAACATTTAAGCTCAGTGTTATGATTTGGATAAGTAACACAAAGTCAGCTTGGTAGTGATAGCTCCCCCTACACGTGTGCTTCAATGATTTGAAGTCAAGCTTGCACATATGCATAAGAATGAAAATTTTTGGGAGAGTTAGCACTACTAAGTGATGCTAAGGTATAAAGAATAAACCTTTGAAGCGTGATATACCAATTGGAGTTGCACCTTGAGATCATCCTTAGCATCGTGGTTAGCTTGATAAAACTTGGAAGAAACTAGATACCTCATGAGATCATTATTAGAAGCAAGGTTCTAGTACCACATGAGAAAACACATATCTAGATAAACCATCCTATGCATGCTAGTTATCAAATCATCAATCAAGTTCTATGACTAGCATACACCACACAAGCATTGCATATTGAATTTAAAAACTTATGCAAATGCAAGCAAGCACATGAATATGCACATATCAAATGCAATCAACCAAGTTCATGAGCTTGCTCCCCCTACTTATGTGCTTCTCTTGTCTAAGAATTTTTGATCCCCTTCCATTCTTCAATGTTGCTCCCTCTTGGTCCATGTCAATTTCTCTCCCCATTTCTAGAATATGCCTCTTGCATATCTTATGCCTCTTGCATATCTTTGTACATTTCTCTCCCCC
>CM041647.1:37966628-38059052 GCA_023333625.1 Bothriochloa decipiens | reverse complement strand
AAGGTATGCCAATACCACTTGAAAATGAACTTCTTGATGCAAAGGGTTGGAACTAGGGGTTGATGGTTGATTCTTGAATCTTCAATTTTGATGGACACACCATATGTGGGAATGACACCACTTGTAAATACCACATGTAGTTGCATGAAACAACTTATAATTACCACATGTAGATTACTTGTTGGGTCTTTGACCATGATTCCAATGAGTTGGGGCAACTCCCCCTATGTCAAAGTATGGGTCAACCAATTTGTAAGTGAGGGTAGCTTTCTTGATTTAAATTGATCACTTAAAGTTGAGGATCACTTGTGGAACCACCATTTTGATGTACTAGATACCACATATATGAATTCCTTGTATTCCATGAGTAGGTATGTGATAATCTAGACAAATCTTGCAAGAACTAGCATTATGGTCACCACTTGTTGGATTTGTCAATGATAACTAATTCTTGAACATTTAAAATTTTCATGAGCTTCCTTCTTATTGACTTGAGCTAAAGTGTTTTACCGATAAGCTTCCAAGTTTGGTTTTAACCAATGACATGCTTCTTCACACCTCACTAGAAGAGTTATCTTTCCAATCTTTCCAATCAATATTCATACCACTAGATCAAACAATAAATCAAGCAATAGTGATAGGACTATGAATTATAAACATTTCATTTGTTATACATGATCCTATGCATGTACTATATGCACTAAATGCATACTAGTAACGGATGAGATGATCATGCACATTACAATGATACCTTTGCTATGTTAGAGTAGAGGATAGTCATTTAGATTCCAATTTCATTACTCCAATAGCAATGTGAAGTCCAATTTATAAACTTGATGAAGCCGATAGGTACCAATTAGAATTCCATGCTTCATCCATATGAAGTGAGAACCAATAATGATCAAATACACTCTTCTTATTGTGGTTGGCTTGGTTCTTCTTTTGATCTTGATGCTTGCATGAGAGAATACCACTTGTATTTTCACTTGATTTGTCTTGTATTCCTCTCTCTTGGGTGTTCCTTGCTTTCTTGATCAATCCTTTTTGATTGCTTCAACTAAGCACCTCTACAACAATCCTTAGATCACCACTTGCTAGCATTCCAAGTACGCAACTTGGTTTACCAACTCATGGGTGACAAGCCCCTATCTAGGGAGAAGTGACCTCTCTCCAAGAATTATCCTTGACACTCACTTGAGTTACCTTTCTTTGATTGATCCATGGACTTAACATGATAAGTAAACTTCAATTCTCTTTTTTGTAAGTCCTTTTCTTTCTTGTTAAGTCTTTTTCTTTCTTCCAAGAGATCTTCAATTATCACTAGAACTTAAGCTTTCATCTTGCTCTTGATCTTGATTTTGATCTTCAATTTGAGTACTCTACAATCAAATGACCTTGTACTCATTTCTTGTCATGCTTCTAGATCAATTCAAAACCAAACATAGGTTCTTCAATCACTTATAATCATGATTCCAACTAGAGGACCTTTCAATTTGAGTGACTCTTGATAAATCCAATGTTAGTCACTTTTCTGGCAAATTCTGTATCCTTCAAAGAATAATTCATATCTTCCAATATACAGGTCCAAATGCCATGAAATTTGGTGGAGATGTGTGACACCAAGTCGTTGACCTAGAAGGACATCGCCTGGGCCATCATCCTCGAAGGCCCGCTGCCACCGAGCGGCAACGCGAACCTGGCCATGTCGGGAACGCCAGCCCCGGAGCCGACTCCACTGGTAGCCACCCCTACAGTGGTGACAACGAGGCCTACTTCCTGGGGTGCTATCCTGGAGGGATCGCTACCGGCCCTCGTGGCCACATTGGGGGGACCTCTTCGCCAGCACCCTCTACGGCTGAGGCCACATCTACAGTTGATGAAGCACCCACGACGATGACCCCCGAGCCATCGCCATGCACGATGGTGGCCGTGGGTCTGCTCTCTAAAGAGGACCCACCTCCATCAACGCCACGGGGGACGTTGCGACCGGGGTCAGGGACAATGCCAACTTCCTCACGCCACCGGCTAACAGCATCATGCCGTATGACCAACTCAACATTGACCAGGTTGCGGACAACGATAATAGCGTCAACTCCGCCTCCTCCCTTACCAGCCGCATCAAGTGGTTTACGTAGAGGATCTGCAAGAAGGCTGCCTCACCATTGCTACCACTGCCGACTAAGGTTTCCTCGGTTTGGCGACAATTGCAGAGTAGGCGCCTCACGGCGCAACCATTAGCCAACATGAAGTGGCCAAGCATGGCGAGTACCTCGCCATACAGCGGATGGGGCTCCTCCAAGGAAGAATAACGGAGGAGGCCATGAAGGAGTATGAGGCCATGTTCGGTGGTGGCAACGCAGTCTCTAACATTGAGGCGATGCGGGAGCTCTTCCCCAATGTTGCACGCCCACGGCGGCCTCGTGGGCAGCGTGCTAGCCGCAGCCGTGCATGAGTGCCACCACCGACCTATGGATCAAAGCTGGTGCGCGCAAGCTAGGTTTTCTAATTCGTGAGTAATCCGCTTAGGCTGTAAGGTGCGGGAGCAGCGCTTCATGTAATATCTTCACTCCCAAAAGCGCACGAAAGCACGGATGTAAAAAACTCTTCTACTTAAATACAAAGATACACAAGTCTTGCGTATTTGAGAAAAAAATAACTTGTACCTCCAGTCCAGACACTCAAGCAGACTCTGTCATGTCAATTAGACCTTAGCAAAGTCACATACTCGTGTATGCTCTGAAAACGGGTTCAAGAAGAAGCAGAAATCCGTGGCGAAGTGCCAAAGGAGGACAGTCTCATCAAATGGCCCCTTTATCCTCTGGCCCAGCTTGTTTCCAGTCACCCTGGACATTCGGTTTACCGAAACCGATCGGTTCAATTCTTCAGTTTTCTAGCAAATTCGGTTACCTGAGAACCACTGACCGATCAGTTCTTTGGAAAAATAGGAACCTAGCAATTCGGTTTTGGTTAATTTTGGTTCGGTTTTGGTTCCTAACCGAACTAACCGATTTGTAAAATGTCATCCAAAAAACACACAGATCGATGACAGAAATCAACAAAAAAATGAAGAAAATGCAGATCCATTTGCTATTGTGGAAAGGTAGGATGGAGGAGAACAAGATAAGAGCCATGGTCGCATCTTGCAAGACTCGAGTGTTTGCATGGACGCATGCTGAAGTTGGTTCGGGAACTGGTGTGGCGGCGGCCGTTTAAGGGAGTGGATGTGGACGAGCATGTCTGTAGGGGCCGTCGCTATTAGAGAAAGGGAGGGGATGCGCCGGCGGTTGGCCCTCTGGCCTCTGGGGCCATCGGTGGAAGAGGAAGGGAGGGGATGCGACGGCGTCTAGACTCTGGGAGCGGTGGTTTCTGGCTCGGTGCCTGGCGGCTGGAGAGGAAAAGGATGGGGGCAGCTTCGACTTAGGTTTTGAGGAGTCAAGATGAACCATATATACCTATACCAACAAGTATTGGGCTGGGCTGCAACATTTCTTACTGGGCCTAAGTACATTTCGGTTATTTTGGTTAACTGAGCCCAGGAACCGAAATAACCTAGCAAATTTCAGTTCCTGGAAACCTGGAACCGAACTGGGAACCAAAATTTTCGGTTTCGGTTTTTTGGTTTCGGTTATTTTGGGTTGGTTCTTGGTTTTTTGTGTCCAGATTGAGTTTCCACAGCACTCAGTGCCATGTGGCCCCTGTTGTCGTTGAAGTTGTGGTAGCTAGCAACGTTAGGGTAGTCCTAAACATGTTATCCACTGCACAAATAAAAACAGCACAAACTTTATACTAACACGTATCATATTATTACTCCACTGCATAGATCTATTTTAATAAGATTCCAAAACATGTTCATTTTCTATTCTAAGATTTTTTCTGTGAGTTACTATGAAGTTAATAAGATTCAGTCGATTTATGCGTAAATAGAAAAAACAAAAGGAAAAATACTTTTGCATTAGGAACCATGGAGTTTTCACAAATCAACCAAGCTCAAATCTAGAAACGCTCCTCTCTGACACTTATATATGCAAAGTGAACACAGTATGGTCGCCGGCGGTGGTCATGGCGGCGCCGTGTGTCCGTCAAGGAGCCTGTGCGTGGCGGCGGGGCTGCTCGCCTTGGCCCGTGACTTGCTGAGGCGCCCTGGCCACGGGAGTGAGGGGCCGCGATGGGCATAGCACGCTGGCGACGCCGTGGGGGCGGCAGCGACCGGCAAAGTGGAGGCCGAGCATGCACTGGAGCGGGCCGGCGGCGATGGCGCACCGGATCCGCGTTGATGCCCATAGAAATGTGTCGTTTCTCCCCAGCGTCGTTTCTTGACTCCTCATTGCAAGGGTCGACGTCATTCCGCGGGTAAGAAACAGTTTCTTGATTTTGCACTTTCTTCCTGCATTAATTCTATCGCCACGCCAGCAAAATGATGAGCTGTCAAGACAATTAATTGACATAAAACTATTATTATTACATTATTGGGACTGCCTTTATGTATTTTCTCCTCCCATCCAGTTTTGACATACTGAAGAACCTACTCCATTATGGTACCGGACGAGAAGCACGACCTCATGCACCAGTGTTGGTCGAGGAAATCCATGCATCTGAACTGACGTACAATCCACATCTTCTTGTGGTAATTTTGGTTGCTGTCAATGGATCCTACAAGGTTATATTGAGGAGAGAAAAAGGAAGGAATGAACTAGCACAGCAGCGCAACAGAATATGGCATATGTAATCTTGACATCAGTATCACTCTAACTCTCTAAGCTTCTCTGCGACTCTTGTGGAAGAGATCGACGGCTGCCCACGGTTGCTCTCGATTGCTTGTAGTATACGAATATTCCAATACACATACACTTTGTGTATGCGTAGCAGAATCCCGTGAGACATTTCTGATCAGTACTCATAGAACATGACGGATTCTATGTCAAATAGAAGGAGAGCATTGCCCTCTCATGTCACATGGTCTTTGGAGGTGGTGCACTCCACCTCAACGTGTCCGTGTGCTATATATAATATGAGAGGCCTAAACCTACTCTGTCTGAGTCATCTATATTCCTCATCGCCAAAACATGGAACATAACAATGAAACTCTGCCTGCAAAATGTACAGGCTATGGTCACTCTTTTCTAGTCTGTATGTACTAGTAGTAAACCATACAGTAATTAGATTCTCTGCGCTGAGAGGATGGGATCCTCAAGCTTTGCACTGCATGCCCCTCTATAGTGAAATGTAGGTACAACGATACTAGTACTACGCACACATTTTATAGGACTCAGACAAGTCAGCGGCACGGAGACTGGCACGTGGGCGATATTTCAATGATCTCCCTCTCCCACAAATCTTCAATGCATGTCCTGTCCTTCCCCGCACTATGATCCTGGCCAAAAAGGCAACAAAAATCAATTGCTTGCTTGCATGCAGACCCAGCCCAAAGAAAAAGAAGACAGCAAAAATCAATTGACATATGTTTCCTAGAATTGAGCCCGATCGACGCGATCCAATCAGCCACCGCGCTATCTCTTTTGCCCACCTGCAGTCGCCCCCGTCTCCTCCTCGCGAGTCGCTCCCCACGATGGCACAAGCGACCCCAGATCCCAAGTTGGATCAGATCAGATCTCGCGCTTCGTTGTTGCCGGAGCCCAAGATGATGTCGTCATCGTCGCTCGACGGATGCGGCTGTAGGACTCCGTGTGCAAGCTAGAGGGGAGACGCCCTCGACCTGAAGCTCGCGACAAGCCGGACGGCCTAGGTGTTGATCGATTTCCGCGCACCGGCGTCGTTCCCAGGGCCCAGCAAGGTAGGTACGTGTCTGCTGTGTGGTGTTTTGTGCCCACATGTACGTGTTATTCGTCATATTATTTATCATTCAACTAATCTTTTCGATTTCTCTCTTCCTCATTTTCCAAATTTGAGGCATGCTAACGAATTATTCCTGATGACAATAAATTATTCCAAGTGTGACAAATTATTAATTTCCTGAAGATTCATTTGCGGAGGTGCTTGTTTAATTTTGTCGTTTTATTTTCTTGTCCGTGAGATAGCATTAATTTACTTTAAACATGGTGGCTGTATCTTATAATCTGAGTGCTTATAAGCGAAGAATGTAAAGTCACATTCCATTTGCAACAGATATATGTCCATTCCATTTTTTATCACATTGAAATATTTTTAGATGTTTGATTTGTATTATCAGATATCGCCATAGTGTCAGCTGCATGGGCAATACACTATACATTTTCGAGTTTCCTGACCATGTAGCCGCATAGAGTGATCAATTTTTAAAATTTTATTGTTTGGTATGTTCTTGCAGAAACTGACTTTAGCTGTACAGTTCTATAAATCCATTCACATGTCCTGGAGTGAGATGATAGTAGAACAATTTTGTAGTTTCTTTTAGCTTAAAGAAAACTAAGAGCACCATTTTTCATGTACTATCATCACTGCACTTTTCAACTGAGCACTTAGACTTGCCACAACTTTGATGACAAGTATTTTCTATAGAGCTTGAGACTTGGAGAGCTTGAATTGAATCCATAGTTCAATTTTGAGAATAAATTCAAGTAAACTCTGCTACTCCTGACTGCTGCCATTGGCATTTTCCACCGTCTGCTTCCCAGTTGTGATGCCTTCTGCTTCTGATTTCTCTCTATATTTCTGTTGGATTGGAGAGGGATGCAATAAAGGAAGGTTATGAAAGGTCGGTCAAAGCTGCTCAAGATTACGGGATTATGAAAGAGTGCCCAGAGTTTGTTTTCTTCTGCTTTGAAAAAAACAAATGATGCTTTCACTTGGTTTTAGTCGAGAAGCTCCATGTAGGTCTTTGGTTCATGGCACGAGCATTTGTGCTTTCCTTAATATACCTGTGCCTCTGCCGGTCCACCCGGTTTAACGACGGTACGATGGTATTTAGTTTTAGAAATATCCAACAACCAGAATGTTTTCGATGATAATTTTGAAAATAATTAAGAAGTTGGATCAGTTGAACCTGTTTTGTCTTTTTATAAAGATAAGTCATCAAGGCAGGAGACTAAAAACAAGATGATTTTGTTTGACAGTAAGGACATGTTCTTGCCTTATCAAGTATATCTATCTTTGGTGAACAAAAATAATTGATTACTGGTCTGACATGTTGTAACAATGAATTGTGCTAATGTAATTTTCAGTTATTGTTTGCTAAAGAAAGTAGTAAGAGGCTGTATATTCTTAACAGTATAAATCGTTTTTTCATAGCTTATGCCTATCTTCAGTAGTCTTTCTCATGTAGTATATGAGAGCTTTATTATATCAGTTTTTTTTGTGACTTAGTGTAGTATATACCGTTTAATTTGGACGTGGGGACACAACAATAGAATTTAGTGTCAATTGTAATTTCTCCTTTTATGAATGAGTTTCCTATTGATATCCACGTGGTGTCGCACGTGCCCCTCGAACGACTGCTAGCCTAGCGAACCAATCATTAAGTTTCCTAAAGAAATCATTATAGAAAGTTTTTTGTGAGTTCTTAATATGTTCTTGGATGTGCTGTGCCCCAATGTGAGCAAAAGTCACTTTGGAATCTTATGCCTCCAAGGTGGAGAAAACTCAATTACTAGCACTAAATATCTGTGTATCCAAGTGTATCGTTTTTTTATTTATTCATACACTTGCTTGATCATCTCGTATTTAGTGTCCTTTTTTTGTTCCTTGGATATTAGTGTTAATAAACCACCTAACATTGATAATTTTCTTATTTGACAAAGGTAAATACTGCATGCAAATTGTATTTTTCACATGCAATAATCCAAATGTTTTCTGAAAGTATCGCTTATCTTATTTCACACATGTCATTCTTGTGGTACAAATCTTTGTATTCCTCACCAAGGCTTCTGGGCACTAGACTCATGCTTGATATTTTGGCATGTCGAAGTACACAGGTTACATAACTTGTATCTGTATTTTCATTGTGTGTCTCCTTTAAACCTTTTAATGCCGATGGTCGCTCTATAAATGGTTGGCTCTGTGCTTTTTGGCAGCCACTTGAAAAATACGTGAAAGTGAAGCTTGCACAATTTTGTCATGTTCTATTAAAAATATGGCCCGCTCGGCCAAGAGTTATCTTTTGTATTCCGAAGTGAGAAAATAATAAACAAACGTGACTTTACTGTTGATATTTTATCTATTTCACATTATTATTATCTTATGTTTTTAGTACAAAAGTTTCGTTATCCAGCAGCGACGTACGGACACGATGCTAGTAACCATTTAAATGTCAACGTTACATCGGAGTCAAGAAAAAATGAGAAAGAAATAGCAACATCACGCGGGGCGCAGTTATAACAGGAAACATTACATAGCTTTTATTGAGATGACGATCAAGACCAATGGGGGGAACCTTGACGACAAGCGTCCACAACAATCAGGAAGCAAGCATTCTTGCAAGGGAAAACAAAAGGAAAAGGAACTACGAAAATATCAAAATAACCTCCACGATCGAGAGCGACCGCGTCAAACCAGTTCTTCTCCGATTATGTTCTCGGAGGATGGAGATATGCTGATGTCTACCTCGGAAGCAGATGAAGTCACGCCACTGCCATTGTTGACATCAGAAGAATGTGGAGCACCACTATTGTTTGCTTTGTGGCTCGGGAGCTCCCCCCTTTCCCTCTGCAGCCTCTCCGAGAAGGTCTCCATCCCCATGTAGAACATCAGGAGCCAGATGTAGGAGAGGAACTCCCCACCTGAGCCCAAAGCCTTGGCGTGCAGGTATCCTCTGCATCTGCTGGCGGAGAAGCAGAGCATCTCCACCCAGACTCGCTGGATCACTTCCCACATCTTCTCCTCACCCAGCCTCGCTGCAGCCAGTACCGTACGATATTCAACATCGCTGACTGCTGATGACATGTCCAGGTAGACTGTTCCACTACAATTGTGGCTTGAAGTACGTTCTGGTGCATACCGATCTGGACTCAGACGGTACTGGCACATGGTGGGTTGCTGCATAGCTTGTGATAGAATGGCCAATATTCAGAATGCGGTGGTGGTGTTGATGTTCGACGAATGACATCATGCATGGCCATCTTCAAGCTCTGGCATGTGACCCTTGTTCAAGCCATAACGAAAACAATGAATTCAGTCAGTCAGTCTCACGATCATATCATTCGTTATATTCTTGCTACTGAACCGCACACTAAACTTGATTTCTGGAACATCGATGAGCGAGAGTATGGTGGTTCAGTGATGTGCTGTTGGTTGGATGCATAGTGAAATTTTTCTGAGAGGATGTATATGCCATTGGATCATCATAGTGAAATTTTTCTGAGTGGAAGTATATGCCATTGGATCATCCAGTGGATTTTTGTTGCTAGAGTTGTGTCATGGTCAGAGTTAATAGCACAGCTACAATTGTGAAGAAAAATAATTATTGTGTTCAGTGTGCCTGTTTCGTATTCACTAACCATGGGTTTCATCACTATAACATAGCTCTAATACCATAGCCCATACGCGATGAACCGTCAAAATGCATGTAGCATTACACTGAATCGAGGAAAAACATTAAAAAATAGAAATTACACAGATGGATCGGAATGCATTGCAGTAACAAGAAACAAACAACAGTGCTACATAGCATTTATTGAGATGAGGATCGGAGCAACCAGGAGAGAAGAGAACCATCATGGAGACAAGCGTCCACAACGATCAGTAAACAGTCTACAACGAGAAAGTAGAAGGTCAAAAAAAGAGTTTAAAAACACATAGAACAAAATAGTCTCCATGAGGGCTACTTGTCAAACCATGTTGGCGATGTGACTCTCGGAACTGGATGTAGACGCGCCGGTGTTCAGGTGGGAAGGTGATGAAGCGCCACGACGGTGGATCCTGGAAGTTGATGAAGTCATGGCATTGCCATTGTGGGCGTCAGAAGCCTGTCGAGCTGGAGCAGCGTTGTTGTTTGCCTCTCGTCTCAGAAGCTCCTCCCTTCCCCTCTGTTGCCTCTCTGTGAAGGTCTCCATCCCCATGAGCCAGATGTAGGAGAGGAACTCCCCGCCTGAGCCCAGAGCCTTAGCGTGCAGGTATCCTCTGCATCTGCCGGCAGAGAAGCAGAGCATCTCCACCCAAATCTTCTCTTCTCACCCAAATCATCCCTCAGCTTCAGTAACCCTTGGGCAAGATCCCAGGCATCGTCGATGAAATTTCCTTTACAACCACCCTTTTGTTGGCCTTCCATTAATTTCTCTTCCGAACCTATTTCTGCATCTTGTTTCTTTGACTTGTCCTGCATTGTTTTGATTAATGTCTTCATAAGCCCTTTTCTACCACTTGTTGCTGGCGGCGGCAGCAGCAGTTCTGTGAGTTCAGATTATTGTCCCTGAAGATATCCTTGAGCTCATCGTAGGCTGCAGTGAAGAGATTCCGCCTAGTCCCAGGCAGCAGCTTTGGTTGGCATTTGGAGATTTTTCTTTGATCTGAAAATAGCCACCAGAAGCAGCAGAAATCCGTGGCGATGTGCCAGAGGAGCACACTCTAATCGAATGGCTCCTTTATGCTCCAGCTCAGCTCTTCGTTGTCTTCAAGCTCCCATTGCCCCCTGTTGTCGATGAAGCTGCGGTAGCTACCAACGTCTTGTAATTTCTTCTCCCATCAAGCCTTCAGATATTTTTTTTGAGACCACGCCGTTGCGCGTTTTTCATTAAGCAGGAGAAAGTTCAAACAAAGTCTAAAGTCTGTTACAACGTAGAGTAGGCTTGGTAACACTCTGGTTATCATAACCTGCCCCAACCAAAAAACATGTGACCGACTACATGACTAAAACTAAAAGCTACCAAAGGAGTCCATAACTTCCGCTCAGGCCCCCTCAGCCTCCAAACCCTCCAGGTTCAGGTCCATGGCCGTGATGTCATATCCGCCATTGAGGAGGATGCTCAAGCACTGTTGCTTGTACTCTGACATGCCGGGCCCAAACGCGACTTTGAACTTGTCTTCGATGTCGTGGTCGGGCTCATCCTCTTGGACTTAGTCCCCCAGCTTCCTCGGAAGTAGCCTTTGCGTCTGTAAAGTCGCATTTGCCGCACGCGGCCTGGCCGCTATGCGACTGCTTTGCCTGAGGGAGTGAATGGACACCTACGTCCGCAAGCGCCTCAGTCGCGGACCAGCAGGAATGAGCGGCGTAGACATCGGGAGACATACCTCCGCCTTAATCACCCCCTACATAGAGAGCGGCATGGAAGCGATCGGCGGTGCATCGACGTCCGAGGAGGGCCGACTGCACGTCCCTAGATGAACAACACCGCAAAAGGCCGGTGCATCACTGTCCAAGGAGGGCACCGGCCCTACGTGGCCGTCGAAGATGACAGCCCCAGCAGCTGGCAAGGCAAGGCTGTTCCCATCGACGTCGCCTTGGATGCTGGAACGTCCACGCGTACCTGGGGTGATTCATCCACCACACCCGGCACCTCGTCCTCAGTGAAGCTAAGCTGAGTCATCCCTGGTGACGACTGGGGGCCACCACGGATGCCTCAATCTCCACCAAGGCAGCCGTCTAAGTAGACAAACACCCACGTATAGGGGCACCCGGAGACCAACATCCCACAAGGGAGGCAGCAAGCTCATCAAGCATCGAGTCCACCCAAACGGGAGGTTGAACACCCTCGCAAGATGCTCCATCGAGTGGGTCGGACTCGGCGTGACACAGTGCGACAGAACTAGTGGCTGCACCAGCAACGTCCTCGGCATCGATGACGTTGGTGATTTCCTTTGGCAGCCTGCCCCGGTGCCGCCGCCGTCAACGGCGACGGATGCCGTTGGTGCCCCCCGTAGACCCCTGCACAGCACGGTCGACAGGCGCATGCATGGGGGTTGCGGGTTGCCATCCACTGGCACCTCCACCATCACGGGTCGCCTAGGCCACCTACAATCAACTCAATTGACTCAGTGGGAGTAGGAAAGGCAGTTGAAACATCTGCCAATCAACTCAACCGGGATCCTTTGAGCTTGCGGACAGCACGCCATCCATCGGAGTTGCGGGCGGAGACCCGTCGATGATGACGAAGGCGCTGAGGCGCGGGGATGCGGCCATCCACCTGCCAAGCAGGGAGATTGAACACCAATTGTGGGCACGGCCGATGTACAGGGCCCTGTCGCACAGCGCCCGGCAGGGATGCCGCTACCAGCTTGACCTGGCGAAGGATGGCGTCGAGGAAGCTCGCGGGATGGTCGTCCTTGAACTCCTCGCCGTCCTCATCTGCCCAACGAAGGCTCTTCGAGTGCCCGCCAGAGTAGCAACTTGGGTGGAATGGCGCTGCATCCAGCGACAGAGCCTTGGCATCGGGCTGAGCAGCTTAGGGCAGGGCCGAATAGCTCACCGACGAAATTGCGAGCATGTCGATTTCATCGTCCTCATCCATGTCTTCGACGAGGACCTCATCCTGAGGAGGAGGAGGTGTCGCTGCGCCTCCGGTGGGGCTAGCGGCACGAGCCGACGCGACGAGGTCCACTGGCAGCAATGGCATGGACGCATGCCGCTCTACCGACTTGGACACAGAGAGCAGGGGGTGCCACAGCGATGGACCCTGACCACGCTATAGATGTGGCCAAATCTAGAACTGTTGTAGGTGAGGAAGGGGTAGCGGTAGCCAGGGGGAGTACCAGCTGCACCCGCACGAGAGAGCCTTCACCACTCGGCAGGACCCCTCCACGGGGGAGAGGCGACTCCCGCTGGCCCCGGCGGTGACGCATGGTGCTGGAGAGCTCCGAGCGACGGGGACGACGGCCTGACTAGCGGATCCGAGCACGATGGAGGCGCATCGGCCGGATCCGGCCCCTCCGTCGTTGGGGAGGGCGAGCAGACGACGGTGACGATGCCGGGGCGGCGGCCACGCGCGCGTGAGCTCCAGCGCATGGTCGAGGAGGGGATGCGGATGGGGCCGAGGGGAGGCAGGGGACAGGGAGGTGGCGGGAAGGGTGGAAGCGGAGGCGGGTGCCAGGGCAGGGCCGGCCACTGGCAGCGGCGGCGGCGGCGCAGGGGCATCCGCCAGGGGCAATGGTCGGGAAGGCAGGTTCATTCCTCCAATTGCATGTATTGATCTCAAGTCTAAGCCTTCAGATATTGAAGAACCAACTCTGTAATTCTTCGAGAGGAAGAGCACACAAGTCCATGCACCAGTGTCGGTCCACCAGGTCTCTACATCCAAGCTTGACACATCAGCTTGTCGAGGTTCCTATTGCGTGCGAAGTACCCTGCGAGGTTAGGCGTCGGTGCCTGGCCGCCATCAGCGCTGTCATCAGCAAGGGCTGTTGCGCGTCCATCATACAGTGGTGCCTCTTCAACACCATGTCCCTCGAGCAACTGCACCTGTCGACGCTGATGGCTTCATGCTTGTTCAAAGTCATCGTCGTGGCCGCCACCATGTCTTGCCTTGCCCTCATAGCCAGCGGCCTGTGCCGCCTTCACTCATCGGCCTATGCTTCAGCTGTCTAATAGGAGACAAAATCGCCGCCCAATGCACCTTGGCATGCACCTCGACCAAATCATCCTTGGCATGGACCACCGAGCGAGGACTGCAGGCCTTGTGGTCCGCCCCAACACCTCTCGTCAGATCATGTGCGAAAGCCTCCAAGGTGCGATCTTCGGTAGCGTGCCGATGGAGGCAACCACGGTGGCCAATCGCGTCCCGCCACCACCAGTGTTGAGGATAGCCAAGGTAGCCACCAGGGTATTGTTGACGCGCTGCACCAAGTGTCACCCATCATCATCAGACGGATTCTTTGTTTGGCCCCATCAGTGTCGCTTTTTGCGTGCGGTTGCCCACAGCCCTCCCCACACGCACCACATGTTGGCTTAGATGGTGCTTCACAGGGGCTGTGAGGGTCATCAATCACACCTGTCATCAACGGCGGCCCGACGGAGAAAGCTGTTGAGGGAGGTCAAAGCCATCGTTGACTACGTGACAGTACTTCCACCTCTATTGACCCTCTCGAGCTTGTGTTGTGTGAGGACACGGGGCCTCCCATTTAGCTATAACCGATGCTCAATGAGCTCGATGCCTCCCTCATCACGAGTTGGTCAATGGGGGTTCTGTGTTGTGCTCGCCTCCTCCGACAGCTGCCTCTTTGGAGGCCCAGATAGAGTCACTGCCACATATGGTCCACCTTGGCTTTGTGGATGGAGAGGGACTGAGGGTGGATGGTGAGGATGTACCGGCCACTCCAGCATCGGTCGCACTTAATGTCGAGCCGCTGACCGCTCCCTCACCTGGTGTGTCGACCGGCCCGGCGGTGATCGTGGACAATGCTTGCGCACACGTGCGCCCCTCCACTTCTGTCATCGTGGCCACATCCCTAGAGGCTTTGGGCGCTCACCTACGTTTTGAGTCATGCTTGTGAATAAGTTGTGCATCCCGCTGCAAACGTCGGTGATTCGTGCCCGCCAGAGGTCAGTAGATCCAAGACTCCAAAATCGATTGCATCGGTCTGACGTAGTGTCAGGATAGCGGTACAGCCGAGGGAGGCTAACTACACCAAACAAGCGCAGACCATCCTACTGAAGAAGTTGGGGGGTTGTTGTCAACCCGCATGCAACTGATCCAGAGGTAGTCAAGCAATTCAAAGCCACCTTCAGCAACCACTATCTATATCCTAACATGAAGCACTGCAAGTTCTCTTCGATAGCAACTTTGACCCGCTTGCCTGGGCCTTGATGTCGTGGGCTTAGAGGAGGACGCGGCTTAGCTCGCTGTTATCTGTCATCTTCGTTGCACAGTCTGTTATCCATGCAGTGGTTTCAGTGGCCAAGCCATTGGCCCTTATTTTTCGGTTTCACGTAGTTTTAGGGCTTGGTAAGCTTATGCTTCCCATTTGAGCCCTTGTTATGTACTTTTAAAGTGCTCTTCTGCTTAGGAAAAGACGTGCTTTGCACGATATAAAAAAAGGTATATTGTGCGACCATCTCTGGCCACTGTTCCTAGCTAATAACGAGTGGATTATGGGAACAAGAAACGTCATCCGAGTCCGTGCAGAAGATAGGAACAGCGGAATAAGCTTCTAGCACAGGAGTATGGCATACGTAATCTTGGCATCAGTATCATTGTAAGCTTCTCTTTGGCAGTGGTGGAACAAACCGATGGCTACCCATGGTAGATATAAACGCGGCAGCCATATCAATTGGCGCCAAATAAATCCAATTCCTGTTGCAGGACTATCAGCCGTAGGAAGGCCTGCAGTCTTTAGTTTGGTGTAAAGGAGGAGGAACGCGCTAGCAAGCCCTCGTCATGTTGTCATGTCTGCTTTATCTTATTATAGTCAAATGTAGCAACAACAACACTAGTACTACGTACACACTCTATAAGGTGCCCACCAAATGAGCGGCACTGAAATTGGCACATAGGCGATAGTTCCTCTTTTTTTTTTTTTTTTGAGGGCTCAGTGGGGGAAAACCCCCCACCTATTTTTATATAAAAAGACAACAAAGAGTTTACAAACAAAATTACATCGCACGAATTGTGCAAAACAGAAAAAGGAGCTTGCAAAGCTCAAAAACAGAAAAGAGGAAACTAAAGCCTATTCTCTAACCAATTGTTGATGGCGCCAGCACGGCTACTATTAGCCTTGGTACAAATCAAGCCAATTTCTTCCCTAAACTTTATTTTCCATGACCTCAGGTTGCATGCCACATTATCAAAAATCAGCCCATTTCTTGAGGTCCAGATGGTCCAACAAGCAGTAATCATGACTTCTCTAAAAATATTGCTCCCGAATGCAGTCTTGCTTCGATGATCATATCTAGTGGAGGAATCAGAGTGTTTCATTGAATCCCAATTGCATTCCAACTAGGACTGGGCAAAGCTACATTCAAAAATAAGTGGAAGATGGTCTCCTCCATATTAGAATTACAGATGGCACATGAGTAGGAATTTAAATGCATTTGCTTTCTTCTTAGGGCATTTCTGGTGTTGAGACGATCCTTGAGCAAGAGCCAGAAGAAGAATTTGTGTTTCCCTGGATTTTGTCATGACCACATCCAAGGGAAGAGAGGAGAGGCTTGTGTAGTGCCCTGAAGGATCTTATATGCCTTTTTGGAGGAATAAGAGGATGAGTTATTCTAAGAGTAAACCCAACAGTCCACACTTTGAGGGTCCCAATCAAATGAGAGCAAAAAGTTTTGGAGATCTTCTAATTCAGCTGCTGCTTCAGGGGAGAGAGGTAAGCTAAAAAGGAAGGTTTCATCCTTTTCCATGAAAAGCTGAACTGAGCACTTCTTCTTTTTAGCAAAAGAGAAAAGCCTTGGGTATATGTCTTTAAAATAAGAGTTCCCCCACAAATCATACCAGAAAAGCATGGAATTGCCAGATTTTGGTCTGCAAGTAGCAATACCGCTGAAGTCAGTACTAAGCTTAAGAACATCCTTCCACCAAAAGGATCCCACAGGTCATCTAGCATAAGGAGTCGTCTGGTTGTTGCTATAAAGCTTGTCCCAAGTTAAGTGCACCCAGGGAGTGTCAGCATGATTATATAATTTATCCAAAAATTTCAACAGCAGAGCTTTGTTCTGGGTACTGATATAAATGATTCCAAGTCCTCCCTCTTCTTTAGGTCTACAAGCTGGTTCCCAAGTAGATAGGCAGGTTCCTCTTCTATTAATGTCACCATTGCTTCATAGGCAGTGTTTTCTATATTTGTCAATTTATTGGATCACACTAGGGTGTATCATCAGGGTGCACATATAAAAGGTAGGCATAGCTGAAAGAACAGAATTTACCCCTAGGAGTCTTCCATGGTAAGAGAGCAATTTGCTAGTTGCAATCATTCTAGATTCAATTCTTTGTAGCAGAGGGCTAAAGTCTTGCACTGATGGTTTATGAATTCCTAGAGGTAGCCCCAAGTATGTAAAAGGCATGGAACCAGTTGAGCAGCCAAAAATGTTAGCCAGATCTAGGAGCCTATCATTCTCAATGTTGATAAGGGTCATGAAGGATTTCTGAAAGTTGATATATAACCCACTGGAGTCAGAGAAAGGCCTAAGAATTCCTTTGAGGTTGAATAGAATTCTTTCATCCACAGGGACAATCAGCAAGGTGTTATCAGCATATTGAACTATAGGTTAATCACCCCCAAAGTCTTCACTAATAGGGTGTTTAATGAGACCTCTCTGCCAAGCCTCATTGACAATTGACTGAAGAAGGTCTGTAGCAATGGCAAAAAGAAGAAGAGAAGGGGGGTCTCCCTGTCTTACACCCCTCAAGCATTTGAAGACTTTGCCAGCAGATCCATTGAGAAGAACCGATGAGGATGCAGAACTCAGGAGCATCTTGATCCAATTCACCCACATAGGAGGATATCCTTTTTTTGATAGAATTTCAAGTATAAAAGGGTGCTCAATCTTGTCAAAGGCTTTTTCAAAATCCAACTTCAGGATCACTATCCGTTTCTTAGATTTATGACAAAAATGTAGACTCTAGAAGGCCCAAGCAAGACAATCCTGGATGGTTCTACCTCTGATAAACCATACTTATTACAATGAACAAGCTAAGGAATCACCACCTGTAACCTCAAGGATAGGATCTTTGTCAGGCATTTCAGAGAATAGTTAAGAAGGTAAATGGGTCTATAGTCATTTACTGAAGCTGGATTGCATTTTTTTGGGATCAAAGCAATATTGGAATTATTGATGCTGGCGAGATCAATGTTGGAGGAACAGAAGTCATTGAGATATCTAATAAAATCATTTTAAATAATGGGCTAATATTTTTTGATAAAGAGTCCATGGAATCCATCTGGGCCTGGGGCATGGTTGCTAGGAAGACTCTTTATAACTTTTTTGATCTCTTCCAAAGAAAAATCCTCTACAAGGAAGTTCAAATCTATTGGTGTCAAGAGAGATGGCAGGTCAAAGAAAATGCTAGTAAACTCACTCTGACCAAGTTATCCTTGAAAGAATTCCAAAGAAGAGCAGCCTTCTGTTCATGGTCGAACACCAGAATGTTGTCACTGTTGGTCAGATTGCCAATATATTTTTTGTTGTTGTTGATGGTGGCCATGGTTTGAAAGAAGGAGGCATTTTCATCACCTAGGGTCACCCATCTCACATTGTACCTTTGTCTCCAGTATTTCCTTTTGGATTCTAGGAGATTAGCCAAATGTTCTTTAACTAGAGCTCTGAAGTTGGATTCAAGGGAGCTCAGAGGTCTCTGATCTTCTAGGCCATCCAGGAGTTGCAAAGTCCAGTTGGAGTTGAAAATAAGTCTGTTGAGATTAGAAAGCCTTTTGTTCCAAGCTCTGAGACCTATTCTGACTTGATTAAATTTTACAGCTAAAGTTTTGGCTGCATTTGCAAAATAGGGAGTGGAGTTCCAGTGGAGTTGCACAGTTTTCATAAAATTTGGCTGATCAGCCCAGAAGTTCTCAAATATGAATCTTGATCCTTTAGGAATTTTGCTGCCAATGTTGAAGCAGTAGGGAGTATGATCAGAAATAGGCCTGGAAAGAGGAACCACAGAGGCAGCAGGGAAAGAAACCCCCAAGCGTCAGAAATAAGAACCCAATCCAACTTTATAAGTAAAGGATCTAACTGCATATTACTCCACGTGAATCTTCTACCACTAAAAGGAATAACAATCAAGTCTAAATCATCTATGGCATTGTTGAAGAGCTGCATTTCAGAAAAATTCCCTCCTGGTTTGCTTCTATCTTCTACACTTCTGTAGAGGTTGGAATCACCTGCTAGATTCAATAGCCAAGTGATGAAAGCCATCTTGCCACTAGCATGAGAGGGGCCATAGATGTTAGAGAGGTGGAAGGATGTTTGATCTTGTAAACATGTCACTTTAACTGTAATGCAATAATTGTTGCACTGAATGTTGTCACAATGATATAAAGTAGAATTCCAAATGATAATCAGACCTCCATAGGCACCAACCGAGGGGGAAAAATGAAAGAATCCAAGTGTCTGGGGCAAAACTTTTTTAAATATCTGGAATCGAAATGCTCTCTTTTGGTTTCTTGCAAACAAAGAATGTTGCAGGCACTTTCAGAAATCTTTTCACGAATGGCATCCCACTTCCCTTGAGAATTTATCCCTCTGATATTCCAATTTAGAATTTTATGAGATCTGTTGTTACCCATTGTAAACCAGAGGAGGCTGGGTGTTAAAAAAACCACGTAGTCACTACCCAGCTCAAGAGACAGAAGGGAAGCAAAGAGTCACCCTCTAAACAGGAAAAGCCAAAAACACAGAATAAAAGGCTGAGCTTAAAAGATAAGGCATGGCATAGCATCATCACTACACAGTAAGCATAAGGATAAGGTCTTAAACCAAAATAACTGCCAAACCAGTATCTGATAACAAAGAGGGAACTAACAGACCAAGAGTTTTGACACAAGAACTTATTATAAAACCTGCACGCAGGCAGGACACATACTGATAACTGCAGCCACAAGCTGCCTACTGACCCACTGAACAGATGATTACTCCTTATCGTTGATATCCTTGTTCAGGATTTTGGCAGATGCAACCGCAGGCCGGATCTGGAGGAAGCCGGTGGAGATACCCATTAGGGCATCAGCTAGCAGATGAGGAGCATGTTTCTCCGGCATGGCATCAGGTGGTGGGATGATTCCCAAAGACACAGGGCAGATCACTTCCTTTTCTTTCCCTTTGATTCCTGGAGAGGTACCCTTGTAGCCATCCAGCTTTGTGGCCAGCCTCTTGCTGTGACGAACAAAGGGATCATCCAGCTGCTCCTTGAGCTTGACATGCCTCCTTTTGCAGGGGGTGAAATCAGCAGCAGTGATCTCCAGGATGTTAGCTTCATCTAAGATGGATTTATGTCCTCCAATGGGCTCCTTTATCTGAGGGATCAAACAGACCAGTCTAATCAGACCAAGAGGATCATCAAAATACAGAGCGACAGTTAAGGAGCAGTCAATGTCTAGAAGAGACGAACAGGAAAAGATATTAGAGCTAGGGGTTTTGGATATAAAATTGAGTACCTTTTCCAGGAAAGTGAGGGCAGGGAACACAGAAGGCTTGGGTTCCATAGCTGGGAGCAGACCACGAGCAAGAGGCAGGTTGGTCTTGGAAGCTCCTGGCACTTCCACAGCTAGCATGACTTTGGTTGAACAACTGGCTCACTATATGTACAAATGGTTCAATATAAATTTATTATAAGCGATGATGAAACAAGTGCAAACCAACCTTTTTATGAAAACCCATATAAACTACAGCAAAAAAGTCGTCTAAATTCAAAAAAAATCACACATGTAGATGATATGATGATACACAACCTTATAAAATATGTTATTCAAAATCGACTTCGTTGGTGAGATATCAAAATAACAAATTTAAAGCCAGAAAGCTGTCCAGACAATCATCCGGCGCCGCGTGTAACGGATCGGGATGATCGTTGCTGCCGACGCTGCTGCCGCCGTTCTGGCGTGGGCACGTGATGTGGTCCAGCAAGGCTACAGCCATGGCCGCCATCTACACCGCGGCCGCTTGCGTCGTCGGTTGTGCGTGTGCGACTTCGACGATGATTAGAACAGTGTGACCGAGACAGAGGGCCGAAGCCGCCATGTCAAAATCCGTCATTGTATTGGTTAGTTATTAGATCGTCCACCAGATCAGAAGCCCACACAAGATGCATATCACGTAGTAGTATGCATGTTCGATCGTGGTACAATACAAGAGGACAATTGCTACAAGAGTCCTGGACGGTTGCCGACGTTGTTTGTCGGGAGATGTGGGTAGGTGTGTGGGTAGAGTTACTGGTGAACAAAAAATATAGTAGGTCAAGGAATTAAATTACAAAAATACAAATAAATCTTACATCTTATGGTTGGCTCACCTGTCAGGAGGTAAGAGGCCTAATATCCCTTGATTAAGATCTTAAGTTATATCTAATGATTAAAACATTAGGTGAGTATAAAGTCTTAGGTAATGTGTACTTTACAATTTTTTCGTTTTTTTATAGTATAGATAGATAAATAATTTAAGACTGCATTATTGTGCTTTAGCTATATGAAAAATACTCGTATGTTGCCAGAAAGATATTAACAAAATTAATTAATTAATCTATAAAATAAACAACGGGGTCATATTTTTTTCTCAAATATGTCACACAACTCTAACATGTTTCACAAAGTATGACACAAAGTAAATATTTTAGATATAATTTTCTTTTCCGGAACCTGAATTTGTTGTGATGCACAGCTTATTCGAAGGCTTTTTAATTCGGACGGGCTAAAAAATGTTTTTGCAGTCACTTGCTCAAAAGAATTATCTAATTCGGACGGACAGCAACAAATATTCCAACTATCCGACTCCTTTTTTTATTTTCTGTAGTGATTTGTTCCTTTATTTATTTTCTTTCATCTTATCTCTATTTTTTTGTTGTTTTTTCTTTTTCCAACCTTATCTGTTTGGTCTTGCTGCACGCGGCGGGCTGCATCCAGCCATCCACGTCTATTCAAACTTCGCCATGCGGCCGCCTGCCCCGAATGTGCCCGCGCTTTCGCTTCTCTACCTCCGTCGCCGACCTCGGCAGGTGCACGTGGCACTATAGAATAGAAAGCTTAATCCCTATTCTCTCGTCGTCAATCAGCACCAGCGACCATAGTAATTCCGACAGGATCGGACTGGCGGTCCGACCGATAAAAAACCGAACCGAAGACTGTAAGTGCTCGGTTCACTTAAAAGATCGTACATGTAATTAAACCGTAGAATCTGGTTAAACCGGCCGGTTTTCATGAACCGTCCAAATCGAACCGTACGGCTCTGAGCTGGCCAACGGGATTGCGCGCACCTGCCTCCTGATGCTTTGCCTCGGCTGTGCAGTGCCTTGCAGCTGGGCCCCGCATGCTGCTCACATGTGCGTGTGATGCCCTATATATTATTTTTTATGTGTATTTTATATATTCTATAAGTAAGTACAAAGCACCAAAAATTGTTAATCTCATTTTAAATTATAAGACATGTATTTCTATAACTCATTATGAATGTATTTATATGTATATGTGATCAAATATATGTTATCACACAATTTGTATTTTAAATTTAAGACCATGTCATCCTATTTTTTATGATATATGAACCTTATGATTACACAATTAAATTATGTTGTTTCATTTTTCAATTATTTAATTATTTATACACTCTTCAATGTCAATTATTAATTAAATCATATCTATAATTATATACAAATATACATCGGTTCAAAATATTTACAAATCATATCTATAATTATATACAAATATACACCGGTCCCAGCGCCGGCAGTCCGCAAAGCTAGTGCATAATGCAGTCGGTGCCCAGCTTTGCCGACTGTCGGGGCACTCGGGTTCGAACCCATCAACTAGGCCTGCACAAAGGAGAAGCGATCTCATTAGTACCTGCATGATGGCACGACAAGCCAAAACAATAGACAAACATATATACTCACCGGAGTCCCTATAGGCCAAGAGGAGGGGGTGGAGCGAACATCGAGGCAGACAACAGAGGCAAGACCACACCAGGGATGTGAAGGTTCTAAAAGAAGCCGGCAAAGCCATGCATCTAATGCTGCGAGTGCTGCCGGACTGCCTCCACGTGGCGCGCCATCTCCTGCCGATGGGCCTCCTCTCGGGCCGCTATCTCCTGCCGATGGGCCTCCTGTGCGGCCTCCTATGCGGCCCGCAACTCAGCCAGCTCGGACTGCAATGTTACACCCTCGATGTTTGGGTTTTGGACATCCGAAGTCGCAACTTGCTCCAAACGTTCTCAAATTTTTATCATAGCCTCCACATGCGATAACATGATTCCTCGACAAGTTTCATGATTTTCGGACTTTGTTCGGATTTTATATAATTAAAAAACATTTCTACCGCACCTAGATGGTCATGTTTCGTGGACAAGGCTTTCAAACTTTTGGATGAGTTTATGGACACGGCCTCAAAATATACTCTCCAACATGAATATCATTTTTTGAATGGCTACGTTTCATTATTTCATGCACCTGCAGTTCAAATTTGGATTATGTGAAAAATTTAAGTAAATGAAATAAATGTACAAAATATAGCAAAATGTTATAAAAAGGTCCCAAATTCGAACATGTGCTTGTAAACAATATGCTTGGGCTACAGAAAAAGTTTGAACTCAAATTTCAGAAAAAAAATGAAAACTTTGCCGACCGCCATTGGCAAGGCAGTCGACGAAGATGCTATCTTTGCCGACTGCCAAGCTTGGCAGTCGGCAAAGAAGACCGGCCCGGGCCCAGTCCAGGCCATGTGTCGATTTGCCGAGTGCGCGGCGTGGCAGTCGGCAAAGATCGGCAAAGAAGCTATCTTTGCCGACTGCCGGGCGTTAGGGCACTCGGCAAAGGGTAAGGCGACGAACGCCGTTTGCGCCCGTCAAACTTTGCCGAGTGCCCCACTTTGCTGAGTGTAAAGCAGTCGGCAAAGTGAGTCTTTGCCGAGTGCAGGTCTTCGCCGAATGTCGGGCAGTCAGCAAAGAAACCTTTGCCGACTACTCTGTTTGGCAGTTGGCAAAGGTCTTCTTTGCCGAGTGCCCGATCTTTGGCGGTCGGCAAAGCCGTGGGCAGTCAGCAAAGCCCCTGTTTCCCGTAGTGTCAACGTGGGGACAATTCAGGATTTGCTAAAATTCAGATGTCTGAATTTTAATTTTCTTTGAGGCGACGGTTATTGCACGTATTTTCTTTTATAAAATTGTAGGTTTAGTTCATCGACAATTAAATAGTCATAAAGTGCGATTTTTTGGATTTGAGAATATAAAGTTCGTTAAACAAAACCACAAACCAAACAAGATATGATCTTTGTTGGCACAGAGGCAATTAACAATTTATAATAATTATTTCTCAAAAACTATGTTACGACAAAAATACAATTAAAAAATCACAAAAAACGTCTGCTGGCTGCAGCAGCCTGCACTTCCCTGCCCCGCTAGGCCGCTAACCACCTCTGGTGGCTCTACGCGCCTCGTGGCATGTCACTGCGGAAGGGTGTTTGGTGTCTGGCAAAGGGAAAAAACTGGAGCGGACGCGGCCGGTGCACAAACACCATCGCCTGAACAGACTATAATATTCAGTTCCAGTTGTATGATCAGTGTTAATAGCATAACTGCAACTGTGAAGAAAAAATGATTATTTTGTTCAGTGTGCCTGTTTCATGTTCGGTGATCATGGGTTTCATCACTACTACATAGCTTTAGTACCATAGCCCTTAGGCGATGAACCATTAAAATGCATATTGTAGGAGTACATTGAGTCGAAGAAAATTAATAAATAAATAGAAACTAATATTACACACACGGTAACAAGAAACAAACACTGCTACATATAGCTTCATTGAAAAATGAGGATCGGAGCAACCAGGAGAAAAGAAGCATCATAGCGACAAGTGTCCACACCGATAAGTAAACAGTCTCCAACGAGAATGCTGAAGGAAAGAAAAACTTGTTGTCAAAGAAAAAAAAAAGGGAAGAAAACTTACGAACACACTTGGATCAAACTAGCCTCCACGGGTGCCATCCATGTGGACAATGTGAAACTCAGAACTTGATGTAGACACGCCGGTGTGGACGTGAGAAGGTGATGAAGCGCCGCGATTGTGCATCCCGGAAGGCAATGAAGTCGAGACATTGTCATTGTGGGCAGAAGTCCGTTGAGCTTGAGCGGCGCTGTTGTTCCCTTCGTGGCTTGGAAGCACCTCCCTTCCCCTCTCCAGCCTCTCGGTGAAGGTCTCCATCCCCATGTAGAACATCAGGAGCCAGACGTAGGAGAGGAACTCTCCGCCTGAGCCCAGAGCCTTGGCGTGCAGGTATCCTCTGCATCTGCTCGCAGAGAAGCAGAGCATCTCCACCCAGACTCCCTGGATCATGTCCCACATCTTCTCTTCACTGAAACTATCCCTCAACTTCAATAACCCTTGGGCAAGATCCCAAGCATCGTCGATGAAGTTCCCTCCATTTGGTTGGCCTTCCTGCTTGAACTCCTCTTCAGAACCATTATCATCTATCTCTAAGATATTCTGCATTTCTTCTTTTAATTCTTTTATAAATCTTTTCGTGAGACCTTTCACCTTCTCACAGTGACAGCAGCTCTGCGGATTCTGCTTATTGGACTCCTCTTCCGATCCATTGTCATTTTTCTTTGACTTATCCTGCATTTTTTCTATTAATGTCTTCATGAGATCTTTCTCTTCCAGCTTCTCACAGTGACAGCAGCTCTGCGGATTCTGCTTCTTGGACTCCGCTTCAGAACCATTATCTTGTTTCTTTGACTTATCCTTGAGTTTGATCTTGAGCTCTTTGTAGGCTGTAGTGAAGAGATTCCGCCTGGTACCCGGCAATAGCATCTCAGGATTAACAAATAGTAGGTACACCATGTAGTTGGACATCTGTCTGCACTGGACAGCTCTACAGGCGGCACATTTAGTCTCCTGAGCTGGAGGAGCCTCCACTTCCGTTTGCCTGTCCGAACTTGTTGAGAGGGTCTTAGCAGCAAAGAGGAGGACACTCTCATCGAATGGCGCCTTTATGCTCCAGCCCAGCTCATTTTTATAGTCCCCAAGTGCCCGCTGACCCCTGTTGTCATTGAACCTGAGGTAGCTAGCCACGTCTCATATTTTTTGTTCCCATCCATCTCGGAGATATCCCAGAACCAACTCTGTAATTCTGCGGGAGGAGGAGCACGACTCCATGCACCAGTGTCTGTCGACTAGGTCCTTGAATCCAGTGTACTTGCAATCCACATCAGCTTGCCGTGGTTCTTGTTGCGGGCAAAGTACCCAATGAGGCTATATTGAGCGACCATCTCTGGCCACTCTTCCGCCAATGTCAGTCAACGCCGCAATAGAAATAGGAATAAATGAATAAGCTTCTAGCACTGCAGTGCAACAGAGTATAGCATACGTTATCTTGGCATCAGTATCATTATAAGCTTCTCTGTGGCTCTTGTGGAACAGACCGATGGCTGCCCACGGTAGCACCATACGTGAACCCTGTATATATTGGCGGCAAAAAAAATCCAAATATACTTGCAGGATTAGAATACTCCTTGAAATCGCTTTCCGTAGGAGGAGTGGCTGTAGTCTTTAGTTTGGCGTAGAGGAGGAGGAACGCACTGGCAAGCCCTCCTTGCAAGCAGCCATAGGTTGTCCGTGCTTTAGTATCTTCTTTTTATTCTTTTGATTTTTTATTATTAGTGGTCGGCGTCGCTGCTTTGTCTTGGCTAATAAGCACCCAGACGTCTTTAAAGATACTAAGCCGACAGCCAGCATACGGAGCTGAAATATCAACGAATAGCTTACAGGCCTCATCACAGAGTATCCCTTCTTTTCTCTCAAGTAACCGTGCTTATCTTCGTGCTTCTCTTCTTTGTTGTCTTGTTCGACGCATTCTAGTCGGGTTACTATCCTCCTCCCCAGAAGCCCTTTCTCCTTGTTCTCCTTGTTCTCCCACGAGCAAGTTCAGAAACGACATTTATATACAATAATAATAACGAGCAAATGTGCACATGCATTGTAACGTGAGGAAAAAATCTTCATTAATAAGACTAGAGAGCAAGAAAGTTACAAGTTTTGTTTATTTTTAAAGCTACTCTTTCAGTTCCAAATTATAAGATGATTGGTTTTTCTAGATATATTCCAAACTATAAGACATTTAGTTTTTCTAGATACATAATAAGACAGCTAAAAATATTTTATAATTTAGAATAGGATGAGTATATGTTATTTTATGATGACCATGGCTTATCTAATATCAATATTGATAATTATATGATAATGGTATGTGATGACAGTTTATGTCTTACAAAAGCTGTCAGGTGTAAGCCGGCCTAGCCTTAAAGAGGCAGAATATTACAGGCGCGACCTAATACGTATCTCAATCGGTCCACTATATCCATAAATTGGTAGATGTGGGGAAAAAAATTACCCTCTAATGTGTATATAAAGATGTACTCTGTTCGAAATTATACTTATCACTGTTTCAAATCGAGGGTGATAGTGATTTTTCATGGAGCACGTTTAGGCTGTTGGATGATAGAGCTAAGGTGGGCACAAGAGATTCTATCTAGGTTCGAGCAGAATGTCCCTATAAGTCCAGTCACGGGCTGGTGTGCTGCCCGCTCTTGAGATTTTTGAGTTGTAGTAGGGAATTACAAACTTGGGATCCGGCCAAGGAGTCAACTTGTGTTTTTTTATTTCACCACCCTCCACGCACCCCTCTGTGGATGGGCTGGGTAGTCCTAGGATTTCCACATTGGTCAAATCCAGGTGCCCTGGTGAGCACCATCGGATAGGTTAAGTGGATTCCCAATCCCTATTCGCGAGGGTTCAACCGAGATCTACCGACGATCGACTCTAAATTTCTAGAGGCTTGCCCATATAGTTCCCGGGTGAAAGCTCTATGTTTGGTTTTGGGTAATCAATGAAATCTAATTGCCAACCTTTAGCTCTAAAGTAAAACTTGAGATAGGAAGTTTGCTTGTTTGGAGAATTAAGTTTGCTTGTTTTGCTAAATTTTGAGGATAACAATCTCATTTACCACACTGTTGGAAATATTTTATGCCTTTATCTAGCATGCTTTCCTGTAGCTCTTGGTGTAATATTTCACATGCTTTTTGGAGGTCTTGTTAGCTGGCAAGTGCAGCAATTCGTGCTTGCCTTTGAGCCATCAGAAGCTTTCATTAGCTCATCATTACCTCGATTTGACTCAAGTGCTACTCACGTTTGAAGTGGCCTAAAATATTTCGAAAAAATTTTTACAGCTCTCATTCATCTCTCTCTGGTCGCCGTTTTCGGTCCTTCAATATTGCAAGCTTCGTGACTCTGTGCGAGGGGTACTTGGGGATTGATCCACACTCGTTCGTCGTTCACTCGTTTCACACCTATACTTACAATCAACACTGCGGATGTAATATTATAGGCCCAGGTGCAGCAGCAGATGGCGCAGATGCAGGCGCAGATGCATGCGCAACAGATGGCTTACCAGCAGCACCTGACAGCCATGCAGCAGCACTACAATAGTCAAATACAGGGCTTTGCCGGCTACTTCCAATCCCTACAGATCCCCGGGCCGCCTTCACCGCCTGAATTATTCGCTCCACCGCCTCCTCCACTGTCTTTTCCTGTGCCTGCTCCTGTCACTCCTGCTGGGACCCCGGTGAGTACATTGACTCTTGCTTTAGCTTGTGCGTCCATCCTGCAGATACTAATGACATCACTTGGCCTTTAACTTATGCAGGTACAGTCGGTGGGTTCGAACCCGTCTCCTAGAGGTGCCAGCCCTCAGATGATGCCGTATCCACCTCCGGGTGGCCCTTCTCCACCGTATCCACCTCCGCGTGGCCCTCCTACACCTTACTCATGGCCGGTGGGCGGAGGGCGGCCGTACTGGTCGGCGCCGCGTGATCCAGGGTGGGTTCCGTGAGAAAACCCTGGGGGCTCTGGGGACGGACAACCTTACGGCTCCGGGGACGGCGCGATGAGCTAGGTACTTGTCGCTTGTCTTATGCTCCTGGACTTGAGTATCATCGAAGTCTCTGTCATGTATTTCTTCTCTTCGTGATGGACCTAGACTTGTTGTGTTGAACTTCATGTGATGGACCTCGAGTTGTGGTGTTCGACTCGTTGCGTTGAGTTTCATGGTTGTAATGGACTTGTGGTGGTGATAAGAGATGCTATTGTGAGATATATGTGTTATTGTGATATATATGGTGACGGTGGTGATAAATGTGATGAAATTGTGATATAAATGGTGCTACTTGTGGTTCTGGTGAAATTGTGATATAAATTATGATTTTGTAATGTTTGGATGCAAGAAAAACAGGAAAAAAAAAGGGAAAAAATTTTTTCCCAGTTTTGCCGAGTGCTGACAATCCCAGCTTTGCCGAGTGCCAGCGTGGCACTCGGCAAAGGGGTCATGCCTTTGCCGAGTGTCAGCACTCGGCAAAGAATTTCGTAAAAAAAAAATTTCTTTACCGAGTGCCGAACCGGCACTCGGCAAAGAAATTTTCAAAAAAAATAATTTTTTTCTTTGCCGAGTGCCCCGACGTCAGCACTCGGCAAAGAATTTTCGTAAAAAAAAATTTTTTTTCTTTATCGAGTGCTGGCACTCGGCAAAGAAATTTTCAAAAAAAAATATTTTTTTTCTTTGCCGAGTGCCTCGCCGTCAGCACTCGGCAAAGCCAGCCGTCAGGCTGACGGCGCCACGTGGCTTTGCCGAGTGTCGACGTGGCACTCGGCAAAGCCTTTGCCGACTGCATGCCACGTGGCACTCGGCAAAGCCGCCTTTGCCGACGTTTTCTTTGCCGACAGCCCTTTGCCGACTGCCACGTGGAATTGCAATCGGCAAAGCCTTTGCCGACTGCTATTCTGCCTTTGCCGAGTGCGCATTGCAGTCGGCAAAGAGAGCGAATCCTGTATTGTATAAAGCTAATATCCACTGCCTATTTCTCTAGGATATGGTGAAGCCACGTCATCTTAGAGGCCCACAGCCATGTCATCATCCACCCCCAAGTCCACTGCCAATAACTCGAGCATGTCACAAGTCCACTATCATTAACTTATTAAGCAAGCTAATAGACATCCTCTTCATCCTGCATCCACTTTTTTTTAGTGATTTACGTTTGATCCTTTTTTATTCCACTACTATATGCATGCAACATATAATTTCATCATAATACTCCACTTCTCATCAAATTTATACATTTTTTTCATTTATAAGATATTATTTTAAAAATTCTCATAACAACACGCGGGGTATTTAACTAGTTATAATTAAGCCTCGCTTCGGTGGAGAACAACTCGAGAAGGCATTGGTTGGCTGCACTAGCATCTATCTCAATCCATGTATATCTGTTGGTGCGAATCAGGGTGAAGTTAGTTCAATCCCCTTCAATACATCTAGACTGAGGTGAATACAAAAGGAAGCCAAATAAGTCCGAAGGAAAAAAAAGTGCCACAACTTCCTGATCACGGCTGGACAAATTCTACGGATGCTATCTGCTTTGAATTCGGATCTTTGGCTCTGCTCACACCGAGCGAGCTGGAAACCTTAACCTGCTCACTCTTCTCTTCTCTACTTTTTAGATAGCATTTCTCTACTCTCTAGCTCTTTTCCCTCACTTTATACATCATATTTCCAATATAATAGATACACTTCCTAATTATGGTTTAGCGAACTTTGATATGAACGCGCCCAGTTCTCAGTTCAATTAAATGTGTTACTTGAAAATGTTCTGGACGTTCATGCTGCCTAGTCCACACCGTCCCCAGATGTAAGCTTTGTAACTACCCATTCTAGCTTGCATCCACTGGATGCCTTATATATTCTACTCCTATCGAGGATCCATTTGCGCGAGCACAACGAAGCAGCTTAATTTACTAACGAGCTGATTAATATTTGCTGTGACACTTGACCAGTGCCCCTGTACGATCTACACGCCTAACAATGGCTTAACTATTATTTGCTTGACCTGAGCCTAACCATGCCCATTGTTTTGACTTTCAAGCACAAACTAGGGATTTATGACGTCTTTCATACTTTTGACTTTCTATATGTATCTATATATGAGTCATTTGTTTTGTTGGAGCCGGTGGCGTAATCTATTTTTGAACTTTTCTTTCTTTGTCTGCGATCACTATGACCGACTACTTGCATGGTATCTTGTCTTTATAAATGTTTTGCATTGGTATCTCTGACATTAAGTGTTTCTATTCATAGATCATGAAATTCATTACTATAAAAATATTTTTTTGACACCCACGCCTTTTCAGAGTTTTTACTAATATTTTCATAATTTCTATAATTTCAGTTATGAAGAGCTTTTACTGATATATATTAGCAGTATGAAGAGATTAGCGATACATGCGAGGCGGCATTATCATGTGCAGCCTCGATTTCTAATATACAGAACCTGCAGGATTGCACATGATCAAGCGTTTCCCACGAGACAGAGACATTATTAGGAACTCCAACTGGCACCTTATTATCTAAATAATATTTTCCATGACTTGCTCAATTTAGTTTCGTGGTCTTCTCTTAAAGGTATACTATATGTTACGAACAGCAGGACCCAGCTAACTGAAGGAGGTATTATACACTACTGGATCAGCCTCCTTTGCCGAGTGTCGGCCGTACTCGGCAAAGACACATTTGCCATCGGCAAAGGCTTTACCGAGTGCGGCTTTCGGCAAAACGCACTTGGCAAAGAATTGGTCGGCAAAGGAGTCTTTGTCGAGTGCCACCTGGCAGGCATTCGGCAAAGGCTTTGCCGAGTGCCACGCCAGCACTCGGCAAAGGTAATGGGCGTCGTCAACCTGACAGCACCCTTTGCCGAGTGTGACATGGCAGGCACTCGGCAAAAATTATTTTTTTTTGAAAAATTCTTTGCCGAGTGCCGGCTCTCGACAAAGATTTTTTGTTTTTTTTTGAAAAATCCTTTGCCGAGTGCTGGCTCTCGGCAAAGATTTTTATTTTTTTAGAAAATCCTTTGCTGAGTGCCGGCTCTTGGCAAAGATTTTTTATTTTTTTAAAAAATCCTTTGCCGAGTGCCGGCTCTCGGCAAAGGTATGGTCACTTTGCCGAGTGTCATGCCAGCACTCGGCAAAGCTGGGCTCTGCTAGGAAAAATGCCTAGCTTTGCCGAGAGCTGGCACTCGACAAAGCTGGAGAATTTTTTTTGGTTTTTTGTTCTGTTTTCTTCCATTCCAGACATGTAATTTCACATATATTCATGACAATAGACTAGAATATCACATAAATATCGCATTTCATCAGAACCATAACGTCTCAACATGAATTCCTACGTGAAAGTCCTCAAATTTATCTGTTACATCGATACAAGTTCATAACATGTCCAAAAGAGCCACAAGTTCATCGATACAAGTCCACAAGCGGGCAGTAGAGGTACCTAGCTCGTCCCGGCATCCCCAGAGCCCCCACCTTGCTCCCACAGAGACCACCTTGACTGCGGCGCTACCTAGAACTTCCAATAGGGCGGCAGAAGCAGAGGGCCGCTTGCGGGCCGGGAATGCCCTTGCTGCGTCGGTGGAGGAGGAGCGGTACCTGGCCACGTGAAGCCCTGAGTCGGGAAGGTCGAGTGAGCCGGCCACCCGTGTGGTGGAGAAGGGCCTAGTGGAGGGGTGGCACCTAGAGGAGTCGGGTTCGAACCCGCCGACAGTTCCTGCACAAAGGACAATTGATCTCATTAGTACCTGCAAGATGGCCGCATAAGCTAAAGCAACAGGCAATATACTCACCGGAGTCGCTATAGGAGTAGGCACATGAATAGGTGGTGGAGCAAAGATCAAGGCAGGGAACTCGGTCTGCTGCACTCCCGAGATCTAAAGGCCCCGAAAGTAGGCGGCAAAGTCTGGCATCTGACGCTGGTAGTGCTGCGTGACAGCCGCCAGCTGCCGCTGATGGTCCACCGCCATGTTCTCCTGGTTCGCCTACAACTGTGCGATCTAGGCCTACAATATTATACCCGCAAGGTTGATGGTATGTGAAGGCAAGGTACATGTGTGAAACGAGTGAACGATGAATAAAACTGCACTTACCTGAAATGCCGAGAACATCTACGCATTGGTCGCTACCGAGGCGCTATGGGGATGTCGGAGGAGCTCGTGGTCCCGTCTCATCGAATCCAGCTCAGCGTGGGAACAGAGGACGACTGGATGGCGCTGTTGGCCATCCAGTACCAGCCGTGCCGCTTCCCTCCTTCCAACCTCATCAAAAGGTCTATGTCCAGGGGGTCGGTGGCAGGGTCAAACGTCTCCCCATGGCGTTGACGAGCCGCGGAGGTGTACTCGGTGAGCTTGGGGTAGACGCTCGCGTTAGTGTACGCGTCGGGCCCATCCGCCGGGTCAAGACGTTGTCCGCCGCTATCGCTTTGCCCTTGTGAGCAAGGGCATACCCCGTGAACTCGTTGATGACCTACCCACCATGCGACTGGGTCTGTGAGAAAAACACAAACATGGTTACAAGTAATGACAATTGAGCGCTAGAATAAATAGATCAATAGAAGCGTACCCATCTTTCCATGAACAATGGGAGGGACTGGTTCCCTTGGTGTTATGGTGCCCCTCGCATCTATAGGCGGCGCTCCCAATGTTCTCTGCGCCTCTGGTACGCCGTGTCTGTGGTCCACTCATGCACAATGGCCGCCCAGCAGTCCCGGTACTTGTTGCACCACTCCGGACACATCTGCTGACATCAAGTATTTGACATGCCAGAAGATGAATTGAATATTTCACGGAAGAAGTCAGAATAAATATTTCCTACTTAATTACCTGCATGTACTGCACCTCGGTGAGGTCGGTCTCCCTCTGGAGTAGCATCTCCCTGACTTGCGCCTTTTTCACCACCTGGCCAAGCATGTCAGCGTAGTAGCCGATGATGCACTGGAGATGCGCCTCGTGGTACAGGTCCTTGGGACGATCTTTGCAGACTGCCTCCTGCACTCGCGCTGCATGCTGCTCTCTCCCCTCCTCGCACGTGAAGTCGTCCTACACACAGAACTCACACAGAACTCATCATTATTTCAAGAACGTCCAACGAATACGTAGTATTGAGAAATACGGTACGATGAAAAGACTCACCCAGAACTCTCTTTATCTTTGCCGCCAAGGTTTCGCCGTTGGAGTCCATGATGCTAGAGAAGTGCTCCCACCTCATGGGCGCCTGTACCTCACCCTTGTGGGTGACCAAGGCAGGGTAGTACTCCCTAATCAGCAGGCCCTGGATGCCATTGATATGGCGTGAACCACTCCCTCCGCTCACAAACGTCCAGCTACTGCACAAGTCATTAACAACAATTGTTAGTCTGTAGTTCGATTTTCAACATGTCATATGAACAAGTAGTGAAATCAACAATGGATACTTACGTCTCACCCACTGGTCGAATCATCGGGCGGCGGGAACGGAGCGGCCGTGGGTTAGGGAGCGACAAGGGCCCACGCTGGTAGGGCCTGCTAGAACCCAAGGAAGCCGTCTCGCCTTGTGTCAGCTCACCCCCGTCGTCGTCGTTGTCGTCGTCGTCGCCACCGCCACCGCCGTCACCGGTCGCCATCGTCGTCGTCCCCCCATGCGGGGCCTCCTGGAACTGCAGCCTCCTCGTCGACGTGCGACGTCCGCTGGGGGCATCCTCCCTACTGGTCGACGGCTCCACCAACACCTCCTCCTCCTCGTCGTCATCGACGATCGCCTGCTCCTCGTTGCAGATCTGGTACTCTGAGCGGACCTTTCATTGTAGCCGCTGCCGCCTTCCGCCCGGCATTTTGTCGAGTGCCTGCAATGACAAAGATTAAAATAGTTAGCATAAATAAATGACAAGTACTTGTAAAGAAACATAATGTGCAAGGTAATAATAATAACAATATGGTATTACATGAATTTGAAATTATCTTCGCGAACGGCAATATGGCTGGCGTGTAGTCGTCATCACTATTGTCGTCATCACTATCAATATTGTCGAGCTCTCTTAAGTGTCGGGCATCATCTCCATCGTCATCATCATCTACATCGTCGGGGCGAAGAGGCGGGGCGGGCGGTGGGCTGGTGGGGCGGCGGGCCGGCGTGCCGGGCGGCTGGCAGCTGGCGCCTGGCGGCGGCGGGGCGCGGCTGCGGCAGGGCGCGGCGGTGGCGGGGGGGCGCGGGGGGGTGGTGGCCGGTTAGTGTTAGATAAGGCCCTGTGGTCCTTTTAACTGGTGTCACCTTTGCCGAGTGCCACGACGGCGGCACTCGGCAAAGAGTGAATCTTTGCCGAGTGCCACGTCGGCGGCACTTGGCAAAGAGCCACTTTGCCGAGTGTCAAACATGGCACTCGGCAAAGATTTCATTTTTTTTAATTCTGAATTCAAACTTTTTCTGTAGCCCAAGCATATTGTATTGAAGCACATGTTCGAATTTTGGACCTTTTTATAATATTTTACTGTATTTTGTTTATTTATTTCATTTACTTGAATTTTTTACGATAATCCAAGTTTGAACTGCAGGTGCATGAAATAATAAAACGTAGCCATTCAAAAAATGATATTCATGTTGGAGAGTTTATTTTGAGGCCGTGTCCATAAACTCAACCAAAAGTTTGCACGCCTTGTCCACGAAACATGACCATCCAGGTGTGTTAGAAGTGTTTTTTTTAATTATACAAAATTCAAACGAAGTCCGAAAATCACAAAACTTGTCGAGGTGTCATGTTATCATATGTCGAGGCTATGAAAAAATTTGAAAATGTTCGGAGCAAGTTGCAACGCCAGATGTCTAAAACCCACACATCCCCACATGTGATCAACTGTGATCACATGTGGAGATGTCTGTATTTAGGCACTCGACATCGCAACTTGCTCGAAACTTTCTCAATTTTTTACCACAGCGTCCACATGCGATGAAAACACACCTCGACATGTTTCGTCATTTTCGGACTTCGTTTGGATTTTATATAATTTAAAAACACTTTTCCCGCACGTAACTCGTCATGTTACGATGCCAACATGGTCGTAACTTCATGTGAGGTCCTGGATACGGCCTCAACATATTCCGAACATCATGAATACCATTTTTTGAATGACCAAATTCCATTATTTCATGTACCTGTTGCTCAAATTTGGAGTTGTCGAAAAAATTCAAAGAAACAAAAATAATTAAAGAAATATAGCACAATAAGTCAAAATTGTCCCAACTTTTGAAGTCGATATGTATTTACTGTATCAAGGCCCCACAAAAGAACTGAAAAAAAAAACAAAAAAAATTATACTTTGCCGAGCGCCAGAACCGGCACTCGGCAAAGAAGCCTTTGCCGAGTGCTGGACCACGTGGCACTCGGCAAAGGTGGCTCCTTTGCCGAGTGCCTAGCAGCAGGGCACTCGGCATAGGTGAAGGCCATGGATGCCGTTTGTCCAGGCCCCACTTTGCCGAGTACCCCTCTTTGCCGAGTGCGGGACACTCGGCAAAGAGCCCGTTTGCCAAGTGCTTGCTTCGCCGAGTGCGAGACACTCGGCAAAGATATCTTTGCCGAGTGCCGAATCTGGCACTCGGCAAAGAGGCTCTTTGCCGAGTGCCTTTTGTTTACCACTCGGCAAAGTTTGCGGCACTCGGCAAAGCCCCCATATAGGCATAAAATACACCCAATTTGGTTTCGTAAACAATGCAAATTGTTCTAGTTGAAGATTTATATGTGGTTGGCCTGCTGGTCTCTAAATGACCCTTTAAGTCAACTGTGATTATAAGCCTCGCTCCGGTGGAGAACAACTGAAGAAGGCATTGGTTGGCTGCACTAGCATCCATCTCAATCCACATGTTGGTGCGAATTAGGGTGAAAGTTCAATGCGCTTCAATACATCTAGATTGAAGTGAATATATATGAAGGAAGCCAAATAAGTCCGAAGGAAAAAAGTGTCACGACTTCGTGATCTCACATCACGGCTGGACAAATTCTACAGATGCTAGCTGTTTTGAATTCGGATCTTTGGCTCTGCTCACACCGAGCGAGCTGGAAACCTGCTCACAGTTCTCTTCTCTACTTTAAATAGCATTTATCTACTCTCAAGCTCTTTCCCTTACTTTATACGTCTTATTTTTCCAATAGATACACTTCCTAATTATGGTTTAGCGAAATTGGATATGAACACGCGCAATTCTCAGTTAAATTAAATGTGTTATTTGAAAATGTTATCAACGATCATGGCTTAGTGCGTCCACACCGACCCCAGATGTAAGCTTTGTAAGTACCCTTTCCAGCTTAAATCCAATGGATGCCATATATATTCTATTCCTATCGAGGATCCATTTGCGCGAGAACGACGAAGCAGCTTAATTAACTAACAAGCTGGATAAATATTTGCTGTGAGACTTGACCAGTTGCCCCTGTACGATCTACACTAAGCTAACAATGGCTTAACTAACAGGGACGTTAGCCTATTATTTGCTTGACCTAACCCTAACCATGCCCATTGTTTTGACTTTTGACCACAAACTACGGATCTGTGATGTCTTTCATACTTCTGACATTCTATATGTATCTATGTATGAGTCATTTGTTTTGTTGGAGCCGGTGGCGTAACCTATTTTTGAATTTTTCTTTCTTTGTCTGCGAGCACTATGGCCGACTACTTGCATGGTATGTTGTCTTTATAAATGTTTTGCATTGGTATCTTTGACCTTAAGTGTTTATATTCATGGATCATGAAAGTCATTACTATAAAAAAAGTTTTCTTGACACCCACGCCCTTTCAGATTTTTCACTAATATTTTCATAATTTCTATCACTTCAGTTGTACAGTATCACATGACAAATGAATACGCCGCATGCATTTGTGTGACTAAATAAACATGTCGACGTCGTTATAAACACTACCATGATTATTAGTAGGCACACGCTTTGGTTCTCACAAAAGTTGAATGGCATCCTTTTTGAGGTTGATTAACAACCGGAGCCAATCCACTAGGAATATATATCATGATATAAAGTAGCAAAATCATCAACATGTTCGATATGTTGTCATTAGTAGATTTGTTCTTCTTTGTCTCTAGAGGAGTCACCGAAAATTGTGTTGACATCAATTCGATCCGGTTACACACCAGCAAGGGCTAGTATACCTCACAGCCCGAGGTTGCAAACGACCTAGCTTGCAGCAGAGAGAGTTCCACATGGCGAGGCCGACCAACAAGTCACATGTGTTGAGTAGACACCCATTATTCGCTCGAAAAGATCCCAAAACACCTCCTGCGAAGACCCATCGGGGGAAGGAGCACAATGAGGTAACCCAAAGGTCGTCAAGGCCATCTAGAGTACTGACAAATGACATCAAGAGACGTCTGGACAATAGTTGGAAAAACTAAAGATAGGAAAGGAGGGTGGTTGATTTCTTTTTTGGAAGATTTTGTGTGGTTAATCTCATTTGGGCATGATCTTTTGACATCTATAGAGAGCAGTCTTATCCTAGTAGGAAACCTTCACAAACACATTCTTTTATTTTAAGAATCTGGAGGAGCCAGCGGTTCCTACTGTAATTTCATTAAAATTAAAACACTACAGAACAAGGGTAAATGAAAAAAAGAACAAGAAGAAAACACATTCTATAACGGGCCTGGCTCAGTTTGGAAAACCTAACCTGGACCGATTTTCCATTTGTGTGCCCGTGAATAGAACAGATTTCGGCTTGAGCCGGTTTTTCTTGGAACTCCCCAATTTAGTCCAAATTCAACTAGATTTGATCATTTGGTCCTTTTGTTGTTTGCAATTTTTTCCAGAGTCAAATTAAATCTCCTCTATTTTTTTTGTTGCCAACAATAGGTTTTGATGTTATACTATATATGCTTGTGGTATACGAATATTCCAATACATATGCACTTTGTGTATTCTTATAGCAGAATCAGGTGAGACATTTCTGATCTCCACCCAGACGCCCTGGATCACTTGCCACATCCTCTCATCACCCAAAGCCAACAACCCTTGGGCAAGTTCCCAGGCATCTTGGATGAAATTTTGTTGACGACGACCATAGATGGACTCCTCTTCAGAAGCAACCTTTGACTTGTCCGACATGGTAGCGATTAGTCTCTTCATGAGCATTTCCTCTCTGCACTGGCTCCAGCTTAGTGGATTCCTCTTGTTGTCCCTAAGGATGTCCATGAGGTGGTCATATGCGGTTCTGAAGAGATTCCGCCTAGTGCCAGAAGATAGCATCTCAGGATTAAAAAACAAGAGATATACCATATAGTTGGACATCTTTTTGCAATCCTTTCTCCTTTGAGATGTTGTCTGAGCCCTGCACTGGTGACACCAGGCTCGAGAATAAGCAGAAATCTGTGGCAATGTGCCAAAGGACACTCTCATCAAATTCAACATTAACAAGTATTTTAGTTGAAACGTATTTATAAACTATGATGGTTTTAGCTACAGTATAAATTTTGATGACATGAACCTAAATTTTGATTTTTTTTTTTGAAAATGATGAGCTTATCAAATGCTGAGATACAATGACTATAATTTGCAATGATAATTATAGCCTACTAATTTGATGGCCAAATATTTTACATTTTTGTAAGTTTTAGGATCAAAATTTTTATTTTAGGCAGTCTTATGAGTAATGATTTCTAGGATTAATCTTTTTCTCTAGAACGTTATGTCTTTAGAACATAAAACTAAAGTATGTAAACTCTTATCACTTGATGTGATATCATAAAAATCTATATTAACTTTCAGCTTTTTAATCACGCGTAAAATTGAAATTCCAATGCTTATTGTGCCACTTATTCAAAATTTTCATTTTTAATTTATAATTAAAAATTTATTTTGGGTCCTAGGCTACCCTCTTAGTTCTTACATTGGCATAAAATCATTGTTTTAGCTTGCACCTTGGCACTCAACATGTTGAATTAATTATATTATATCAACATTATTTTATTAAATAAATAGTCTTTGGAGTTAAATTACTAATATCCATATGATATAATGTTATAATCAATTTTTTCAAACTTGTTTCAAGATAATAACTTGTAAAATTTATCATCATGAGTATTAATATTATTTAAAGTGATGTGTACTATATGATTTCACGCTTGATAAGCTTACAAAATACATGTTTTCTTCTCTACATAGTGCAATATAGCTTTGTGCATAGTTTTAACTTAATGTTGATAGAGGTGTGTATTTCAAATAGCTTTGTGCATATACCATACTTATGGATGTTGAATGATTTTGCATATATTAATATTTACATGTAGATTTGAGAGATTTTTATTTGTTTGGAACATTTGAGATGGACAATTCAATACAAATTATATAGCTATATATATCATAATACCCGAGATGGTTAATTTGAATGCAAAGTTAGGGTCAAAGCTCCTTGGTAATGATAGAGATAGGTAATTTATAAGAAGAATATTATATGATGAGTTAGTTATCTTTTAAAATTGTGGAGGTTTGAGTTTTTCCATATAGGATTTATTCATGACTCCATGGATAATGGTCCTCTAATTTTTTTTAGAATCATTAATTAATATGTAAACCCGAGGTAATACAATGAAGCTATTATTGAAGTGAACAGAAAAAAAATTGTATGTCTTGGTCAACAAGGATTATATCAAGAATTAATTGTTCAAAGTAATCCAAGACTCTTGCTTTCATTTTTCACAATGCTTTCACTGGTCTAATCCCATTCACCTAAAATTTTACCATACTGACACAGTACCAAAAAAAATACTTAGAGAAAATAAATTAAATTGTAATTAATGGATGGCGAAATTTAGGATAACATAGAAGACAAATTTAATTGTAATTCCGGGATCTATCAAGATTACCATACCTTCGGTCTGCAAGTGCGGCTTATTATGCAAGTGTGTATGCCGAGCATCGTGGCACCGGTGGCCTGCGTGTTCGCATTGTGCCACGCGTGTGGCCGACTTTCTTGCACGTACTTATGGCCGTGTACGGATGCGTGAATGGCATGGGTGCATACGCATGCATGCATATAAGGCATATGCTTGCGTCAACTTGGATGGTACATGTACTTGCGCGCCTCTGCCAAGTGCTCAGCCGGCACGCACGCTGCCTCCTATGTTCACACGTCACGGGCACGCCCAGCACCGACAGGAGGCCGGCCATATCGATCATCTAGATGTTGCACCCAAGCCTTCTCGATGAAGGCGTGAAGCCATCGCCCTTTCCTGATCCCATGCTCCTGGTACCGATGCAGATCAGCTGCGAGACCGATGAACATCGCCCATGGCCCTCTACGTACGTTGCTGAAGAAGTCAGGCGCCGCCAGGGCCGAAATAGGGGACGTGTAGCAGGTGCCACCACCTAGGGCTCAGAAGCCCATGCTCAGGAAAAATAATGCATTTATTATTATTTTTCTTTCCTTCTTTCATTGTACGTACGTATAGGTTTTAAAGTATTGGATTTATCTTTTTTTTTCTTTTTTTTATATAAAATATTATGGTAAAGTGGGTAATTTTCTAGAGAACAAAATAGATCTAATGGTAGAGCCTATTCACTTAACGGCTCGATGTTTCTGATATTAATGTGAAAATTTATAGCATTTATTTTTTTTCTTAACGCATCTGATGAGATGAGAGTTAACGTGGAGGCTTCGTTAGTAATAGGTAGATAAGATGCTCCGGCATAGGTTCTTATTGCCCTCGAGCGCCCAGTGGCCCCTGCTGTCGTTGAACCTGCGGTAGCTAGCAGCGTCTTGTATTTTTTCCTTCCAACCTGCTTTCAGATGTCGAAGAACCAAACCTGTAATTCTATGGGATGAGAAACAAGAGTTCATGGTCCAGTGTTGGTCCAGGAAGCCCTTGACTCCCAAATTCCTTACAATCCACATCCAACTGCTGTGCTTTTTGTTGCTGGCAAAGTATGCCACAGGGCTATACTGACCAACTTCCTCTGGCCACTGTTCCCTGCTCCTCCTGTGGTCATAGGCACCAGGCCCCTTTGTCGCCAATATAATAGGAACAACGAAGGTGCAAGTAGCATCTGGCACAGCAGTAAAACATAATAAGGCATATGTAATCTTGACATCAATATCATTATAACCTTCTCTGTGACTATAGTACGTGGAACAGGCCGATGGCTGGCCACGGTAGCACCTTACTTAGTACTCCTAGCGTTGTCCATTGGCGATAAATAATTCTCACTACGTCATACGCATTCAATTCTGTCTCTAAGCCTGCAGTCATTAGTTTTAAGCTGGTGTAAAAAGAGGAGGAACGCACCAGCGAGCTCTTCTCGCACAAAGCCATACACTTTAGCTTCTCTAAGCCCCCAGAAATATCGAAGGTTTTGGAACCGACGATTAAGCTGATATGAACCGTCAAAAAGTAGCCCATATGCCTCACCTTGCTGCTGCATCAGTTCCCTTAGACGATCTCGGGTCTCATCGATATCACTGACTGTGTCTTGTACTTGTGATGGAGGATGACGACGATCGCAGTACTCCTCCACGGGAGCCCTGCCACTGCTTGCTTCTTGCACCTCGTCTTCATGGTCGTCCTCTTGTAAATGGACAAAACGCTTTACGTGTTTCACGTACACCTCGAGCACGCTCATCTGGCCTAGACTTGGTGGTCTTTCTCTCCTGCCAACAGCTTGTGCTCGGGCGAGGCCTGTAAAGCTTGCCCTCGCGGCAGCCGATGGCTTCTCCAAGCATTTGAGACCACCATAGACGAACAGCAGGATTGCTGCCCTCAACAGCTTCTTGTCGCCGCCTTGTGGCCATGATTTGCAGAACACGTAGATGGCCAACGCGATCTGATACATCGCAGTGAGCCAGTACGTGCTCCACCTCTCATTGTCTTCGAGGTTCCATGCGGTGACGCCTTGCACCAAGGTGCGCCAGGAGGACGGGCGCCCAGACTACTTCCACGGTGCGGCTGCCCCCACGACCTTGATCCGCCTTGTGGCGGTCGAACAGCGCGCCGAGAGTGCATAAATCGCCACAGCATCACCGCCAAGGAATGCCAGTGACATCATGGATCTGAGCCACCCGCCCAGGAATGTCATACCTACGCAGCAGGGGAAGGAATGAGATAAGAAATTGGAGGACGAGGCTGCTGAGGACGAGGAATCGCATCTGCGAGTCCTCCCTCCAAAAGTGCACATCACTCGTCACACCCATCTCCCTCTTGTCTCTCACTCGGAAAACAGAAAACATGCGGATGCCAAGGGATGATCGAGAGGCGGATCGACAGATGGAGATGCAGTACCACGCCACACAGGCTCGCCCACTCTTATATTGGCACAAGACAAGAAATTGGCGATACATGCGGCAATGCATGTGCAGCTTCCATTTCTTGCATTGAGCATGGAATGCGCACATGACCCGAGGGTTTTCTGACGAGACTTCTGTTTATTAATTAGGCACTCCAAAGTGCCAGCCAAGTTGGGTAAATCATATTTTTCTTGACTTGCTTATCATCAAACAGTCCCGAGGTCTCCTCTTATTAAAGCACACATGCTATATATACACAACAGGGGGCCAACTAGCTAGGCATAAATAAACAACACACAACATGGATATGTAAAACAAAGTTCGAGGCGGGCATCCGGTCGATGATAGTGACAACTCCACTGTACGTACACTGCCTCAAGAGCTTCACCAAGCGAGTGCTGATTAAGGTTGGCTCGCCGCTAATTCGTCAGCCTCCGAAGCAGTGCCTTAACTAGCTAAGCCGGCACTCCCACAGCAGAGCAACAGTGGCTAGAAGCTCAGAGCCTCTCTCTCTCGAGTACTTGCTTCCATGGAAGGTGAGACACCAAGCATGTCGGCTCTTTGAGGGTAAGCGTTGTGTGTGTGACTGCATCCAACATCAAAGCACTGGACGCGCTCTTCGCGGACGCTGGAAAAGACTCATTCGGGCATCAGCACTTCAGCAGAGATATAAGGCTACCTCTAGGTTGCACTGCTTCGGTTTTATCTGTTGTATTTGTATACCATTTGTGTAATATCTGAACTTGATTTTTATATACTAGGACGGTCCAAGTGAGAGATTGAGGTACAGTGAGGCTCACCCGCTAATAATCCTACTGGTATATATTGGAATGAAGAGATTAACGTACGATACATGCGCGCGGCGGAATTGTCATCGTCATGTGCAGACTCGATTTCTAATATACAGAACCTGCTGGAGTGCACATGACCAAGCGTTTCCCTCGAGGCAGAGATATTACTAGGCACTCCAACTGGCTAAATAACATTTTTCTTGACTTGCTCAAATTAGTTTGCATGGTCTTCTCTTAAAGGTATATATATACTATATATGTTACGCACAGCAGGACGCAGCTAACTGGAGGAGATACTAGGCATAAACAGGACCCAATTTGGTTTCGTAAACAATGCAAAAATTTTTAGTTGAAGATTTGCGGGTGGCTGCTGGTCTCTAAATGGCCCATTAAGTCAACTGTGACTGGTAAGCCTCGCTCCTATATATGGAGAACAACTGGGAGGCATTTGGTTGGCTGCACCAGTATCCATGTCAATTCACGTGGTGTTGGTGTGAATTAGGGTGAAAGTTCTATCAACTTCAATACACCTAGATTTGCGCTGAATACGAATGAAGCCAAATAAGTCGGAAGGGAAAAAAAAAATGCCACGACTTCAATGATCTCACCACATCACGGCTCTACAAATTCTACGGATGCGCTTGCTGCTTCAATTCGGATCTTTCGCTCTGCTCACACGGAGCGAGCTGGAAACCCTGCGCTCACTGTCCAGGAACATGGTTTAATCGACCGTTCCCAGGAAGCGCGGACACGGGCCAGTCCACGTTCCTACTCATATTTCTTATAGGACCCTGCTATAGCTCGTATCAAGTCCCTTTGTTAACAATTCATCAGTAAGCATTGACAATGAGTACATCGATTCTGTTGATGATCCACATCCAATTGCAAGGAAGCAGCTGATGCTTGGGCTCGACACAGAGTCACAGACACTGCTGGCTTCATTGTTATTTGTCCTGTGGGACGACTTGACCAGCTATGCACATGGTTTGAGCGGTAACAACGGATCTGTCACGTTCAAACTTCAGACTTACTCCTATATGAGCGATAACCCATTTTTGTTTGACATGACCAATGTCTACTTGCATCATATCTTGTCTTTACTGACAAATAACCAAGATAGGCGCGTGAAGTGATGCCACCTTGAGAATCTCTACTTATTTCTGATGGCATATATCATAAAGCACACACTAGTTGGATGTCGTCACACCGTATAGTACGTGAACCGATGACAACAGCTAGCTAGCTCATCTGGAGTAGTGTACAATAAAATATTAGTAATTGCTTAGCTAATCAACCTACGACCTAAGACCGTACCTTTTAGGCCAGTCTCATTGGGAATTTTATGGGGGTATCATGCACACTAATTAGAGTGACACATCAACAGAAAAAGAAATATTTGCATGAAACGATGAGAAGAGAGAAGAAGATCGTTCCATGGCCAAGACACGAGCTAGCGCCGTTTCCAAGTCATCAGAAACAGTGAAACTCGCGTAGAGGGGGTTGGGGAGTTCCATCACGATCTCGTGAGGCCGGACACGCCAGCTCCAGACACGCGTGCTCCGCGCAACCTCCTTCACGGCCCCCTCCACCTCCGCCCAGAGACTCTTCCTGGCGTCCTCACATGCGACTGTGCCTTCGCCGTCGCCGTGTCCATCTTCATCACCGGCCGCCTGGTGCGGGTGGGGCGCCTCCGCCGCTGGCGAGGCCACCGGGCGCGAGCGCCAACGCCGGTCGTGAGCCCATCCGGCGGCCGCCCCGTTCGCGGGCTCTGCACGCCGTGGGTGCTTCGCGAGGGCACCGTGAGGGCGCCGACGCCGGGCTCGACGCCCATGGGAAGCCGGTTGCGAGGCCGCCGGGAGGGCTCGACGCCCATGGGAAGCCGACGCGAGGGCTCCAACACTGGTTTTCATCATCTCATGCTCACTGGCTTCGACCTGTCACTGGAGTCCACGGCATCGCCAGCTCTCGTGAACGCGAAGAACGTCAGGGACGCCAGGGAGGACGTGCAGCATCCGGTGTACTGCACCTATGAGATATTCTGAAATGTGAATATGTATAGAGGTAGTGCGCGATTAATTGACAGAATTATCTGAATCCAGGTAGTCGTTGTCCAGTTTTGTGCATCTTGAAGACACTAATAAATGAAATAAGTCCGGATGATTCACTGAGTTATGATTACTGAACTATCTGACTGTGACTGTGTGTACTGCATGTTATCTGAATCTGAATGTGCATATGTGTACTGCCGTACAGGATAAATGCAACAAACGACTACAGAGTAATTGAGCATATTTGATCACAGTAAAACAAACAAATGAAATGCTACAACAAGCTTATGAAATAGTGAAACGAAACTATCCCATTGAGAGGGGTTGTTTCATCACACTTACCAATAGTATTAGATCTTGAAAACAGTGGGATGAAACCCTCCATTGAGACTAGCCTTAGTGCCAACCAGGTTAACTGGTACCCGGCATATATACATAAGACAGGTTATATAAATTCAAGAAAATTTTCCTAATGAGATAAGAAAAGAACAAAAAAATAGTACTCCGCTGGCAGCTTTTTAAATTTTTGTACGCACAAAGCATGCCAAGTCGTCCCTCCCTGTTTATAAGTGGCTATGGGATTCAGATTGCTTACCAAAAAGGAAGGTTTTCCTTTGGCTAATTCTCAAAGATAGATTAAGGACCAGAGAGATTCTGAGAAGGAAAAATATGACCCTGCCATCTTATAATTGTGTGTTATATCAGTTGAATGTGGAAGAATCCCTCAACCATCTGTTCTTAGAATGCCCCTTTGCCATCTGTTGAAGGAATATGTTTGGCCTTGCTCACTTAATTCACGGTGACATTATTACCAGTATTAGCTAGTTCAAAATTCATTTGCACAAGCCTTTCTCCCTCGAGATTATTGCTGCTATGTTATGGGCTATTTGTTCAGCAAGGAATGATGTCATTTTCAGAAATATTCACCACCGTTTGTTGTCTTCCAACACTACACCACAGCCTAAATATAGCGTCAAATGGTGGGTCATTATAAGCCATTTCAACGACTTACTGCAGTCGTTATAAACTTATAGCGACAGATACATCTGCTGTTGATAGTGGCGACGCTAAAAACCTATAACGTCAGACCGACTTTTAACGTCGGACTATCTGACGTTATATAAAAGCTATAATGTGGGACTTTCTGACGTCTTTTATGAACATATAACGTCGCACTGTCTCATGGTATACATTTATAGTGACCCACTGCCCATCACTATGCATACAAATAATTAGCACATAATATCTTGTAATGTTTACATGTTAACCATTCAATCAACAGTACCATGTCATACATTCACACAACATTCACGAGACACATAAAATGGACCAGAAAGAGCTCACAAGTTATATTAAATCCATGGTAACATGTCATGCCAATTTACACACAATTCATGGCAAACATAAGCTAAGGTGAAACATGTTTGGCCAAAATGGCAGAGGTACTAGACATGTTCAGTTCCACAACCTAGTTTGCTTCCACACATTACAAAATGATGGACCTCTAGTGTCCAAACAAAAGTTAGGTTGTCCAAAACACGTCTTCATGAGCACTTTGATCCAATCAGAGCTATTTCCTCCCAGCAGCTGTGAATAAAGTTGAATTTCATTAGAAAAAATTCATATTACAGAAAATTCCATGAAGACATGGAGGTGGAATATAAGCATGCAGCATGTACTGAAAGCTGTTTGATTGGTTCTGTACACTATAGATTTATTTAGAAAGCTAACACTCAGGCTAACAGTTCAGAAAGCTAAAAATCGAGCGATGGCTTTCTTTACAAAGCTAACACTCTGCTATGGGTCTAATTCTTTCACTCTTTCTTAAACTTTTCACTACTAGAACTGTTGATATTTATCAGAATTGCCTACATTCAGTTTCATATGTACGAAAGTTCATAGTTTCATGCAGCTGTATGATCTCCAAAATGACATGTAGGTGGGAAAAAATCAGAATAGCAAACCTGTTCCATGGGATGCTTTTTTAGCCTTGCAGGATGCTTCTTTAGTCTTGCAGACCTTGAGCTGTTAGAAATATCAATGATTAGAATTCTGGGTACTCATAACACAAGAAAACAACACCAGTGCCTAGTGCTTAGTGAGGAACTCTCCGCCTATAGCTGCTGCAGCTTTTCTTAGGGCAATGATCAAGGGAGCTACTTCTTCTTGTACCCCTCAGGCAACCATGAATATACCCTGCTGGTTGTGATAGAGGAAACCACATATCCATGATTTAGTAAGTAATTAGGAAAGCAGTGGAGGAGCCTGACCAAAACATAGAGTGTGCCGATTTATGCGAAACTGATTATTGAAGTAGTACTAGCAGCTAGCAAATTAGATAGCTTTAGAGGCTGTTTGGATCTAGCGAATACAACAGCAGCAAATACAAATGCAGACAACAGAGGGAGATGGCGTACAAGTGCAGAGGGAGATAGCAGCTCCCTTCTTTGGATCTGGCCGTGCAGAGCAAGATAGGGGGCAAGAACTGGCTGTGGTAACAATGCAGAGGACAGGAACACCGAGGGGTGGGGGTGTGGGTGCAGAGGAACCCGGAGGGAGTAGGGGCACTGTCCGTGGGGGTAGGGCCTGAGATGGGCGGAGGGATTGCAGACCTACCTGGAGACATTGACGAGCTGAGGTCACCGGCCGAACTGTCGACGCCGGCGGGGAGCGGCCGAGCCGAGGTCGCCGGCGGGGGGCAGGCGAGTTGAGGTCGCCGGCGGGGGGCGGGCGAGTTCAGGTCGCCGCTGGGAGGGGACGAGCTGAGCTCGCCGGCCCATTGATTGACCACTCGAGGAGGCCAGGAGGCACCAGTGAGGGGGGCTGGTGGCTGGCGGCCGGCCGACGGCGGCAGGCAGACCGCTCGAGTGAGGGCGCTGCAGGGCACCGCTCTTTTTTTTTCTCAATGGATGGCTTCGGGAGGGGCTGTTGAGGTCCGGTCATTCGGACCAAAACCTCCCGCCGATGATTCTTGGCGCGCGCGGGAGGGACCGGCGCCAAACGGCAGTTCCCCTGCTTTGTCATGGGGCCGCGTGAATCGCGCAGATCTGGCAGCGGCTGGGCCCACCTCATCTACAAACAAAATAAAGTTATAACTAACAAACAAAAACTCTAAATTAAATTCTAATTGCACCAGTGAATTTATTGCAATAAATTCTTAAAAACAAGATCGTGTTTAGATAAAATTTTATTTACAAATATTTATCTTATTTTTAAAAAACATCAATAATACATGATAGAACATCGCTACAAACATGATAGAACATAGATATGCACATGATAGTACATCACTAAATATATTGGTAGAACATCGCTAGAAACATGATAAAACATAGATAAACACATGAAAGAACATTGCTAACATAACAGAACATCGTTATAAACATGATAGAACATCGCTAATCACATAATAGAATATCATTAGAAACATGATGGGATATTGTTAGTTACATGACAGAACATCGCAATAAATACTAAAACATCATTAAATAAATAATAGGACATCACTCGAACAAAAATATAATTAGAAAAAAGAAATAAATAAAATAAATAAAATAAAATAAAAATAAATAATAAAAAATTTAAAAATAAAAAACATAAAAAATAAAAAACAAGCATGAAAGACAAATATAATAGACAATTCTTTTCTATGAAAGGATAAATAGACAAAACTTCCTCCTAGAATGTCACAATAAAAGAAACTTTGATGGTAATAGCGGCATAAACACAAAGACAATGAATAATTCTTTTCTATGAAAGGACAATAGACAAACTTTTTTCTAGAATGGCACATGGACAAATACAATGGATAATTTTTTCTATGGAAGGACAATAGACAAAACTTTCTCCCTAGAACGGCACAAGGACAATTAACAACTTACAATTATTTTCTATAGGAAGACAAGCGCAACTACAATTTTTTTCTATAGAAAACAAGGACAAAAAACAATTTTTGAGATATGTTAGCACAAATGACATAAAAATTTTTTCTATAAAAAGACAAGGACAAAAGACAATTTTTGAGATATGTTAGCACAAATGATAAAAAACAATTTTTTTATGAAAAGATAGACAAAACAAAACAATTTTTGAGATGTGTTAGCACAAATAACATAAAACAATTATTTTTATTAGCACAAATGACATAAAACGCATGTATGCATGCATCACCTAGGAAAAAGGACAAAACTCAAGCGACTGTGATATAGAAAATGTGGAAAAGAAAACGCAAAAAATAAAAATAAAAATAATATAAAACATAAATAATATAGCAAAAAAGAGAAAAAGAAAATAAAAAAGAAAAAAGAAAAAGAAACAAAAAGAAAAAGAAAAAAGAAAAAAACAGACACGAGTAAACTAAGAAAAAGCAGGGCGGCAGCTGGGCACGCAGCAGAGGTGCAGACAGTCGCGCGAGCAGGCACGTGTTGCGAGGGCGGGAAGCTGCTCAGATGGCGCATGGGGTCCGAGCTCGGACCCCAAAGATAAATGAAATATGAAAATAAAAGGCAAAATAAAAAATAAATAAAAATGCAAAAAGTATTGGAAACTTAAAAGGAAAAAAAGAGAATAAATAGAAGGAAGGAAAATAAAAAATAAAAATTAATAAGGAAGTATAAGTAAAGAAAAAATTGAAAACATAGAAAACTAAAAAGAAAAGGAAGAATACATAAAAGAAAGAAAGTAAAACAATACAAAAGAAACAAGAAAGAAAAAATTAAGAAAAGAAAAATGAAACAGTCCACGCCATAATGCCTCCAGCCTCCCGCCCGCCGTACGGCATCCCACGTGCCACGCAGCTACTGCCTCCCGGTCTCCCGCGCTTTGTTCCCGTGCAGTGTTCGGACGACGACTCTGGTCCGAATATTCAGACCGCAAGATTGGCCAGCTTCGGGCGGCGGCATGGTGTGTGTGGGGAGAGGAGGGAGACGGTTAGGTTTTGAGCTTTTGGGGTTTCTGGCGTGAGCGTCCAGCGGCGGTATAGAGGAAAATGGGCGCGCGCCTTGGCGGGCTAGAATGTCGGGGTGGAATTTTTTTGACACGTGGGCCTACGTTAAAACTTAGGCGTGAAATGTGATAAAGCTGGCGTGTGAGTGGACTGGTCTACGGCGATGGGGGTGCGACGTTAAAAGTAGGATATAGCATCAGACCATCCGACATTAAAGTGAAATAGAATTAACGTCGGGCAGTCTGTAGTCAAACTAAGCTATTACGTCACACTGTCCGTTACCAATCTTTAACGTCCGACCGCCGACGTCAAATCGATATTTTTAGCGTCCCCCCACTGATGCTAATTTTGGGCTATGGTATAGTGTAAGCAGGTTGTCAAATCAGAGGTTGCCCAAGTTAATCTTAGTGCAAAGAAGGATATTCAGCCTCTTATTCAGTTATGGATAGACAAATTTGTGTATTTTTCATATTTTCTTTGTATATTTTTCATGTTTCTTAATTCTTGTACCAGGACCCGCCTTTTTATTTGCAATAAATTCCAGTAGGGGGAAACCCCTCATGTTCCATAAAAAAAAGCATGCCAAGTTAACTGTGTTGAATTTTCTAGAAATTTGCTATGCACAATAAAACATGTGAATGTATCTATTTAATTATGTAAATTGTAAATACTGAAACCAGATGGTGCTCCATACATTGGACAAAGAAAAAAAATGATTCTTGACCTAACTTAGCTTACCACTTGGTGTGACAGAAATGGCAATCCTGTAGGTAGCCTTCCTGCTTTACAACAGGAAAAATGAACCGGATGTGTGCACTATTCAGTTGCCATGCTGCAAACTTCAGCATCGGCTTGTGTTCTTGTTTAACACATGAGGAGGCCATAAGGGACCAAAAATAACACAAAACTGTCCAATTTATAAGAGCCCATTTCCATCAAAAAAAATAAGAGCCTAGGTACAGTGACAGTTGCTGAGGCAGTTGTACTTTCATACTTGATGAGCTCATATAAACCTGTTAGTCCGTGAAATCCCAAGGATCTCAAATTCCATGGCCATAAATTAGACAAAATTATATTTATTTATACTCTATTGTTTGCATAGACTAGCTGAAGTTAAGAAAACTAATTGAGATCTAATTTTATCTACTTTGCTCTGATAAAGTTTAGGATCAACTAGAGGTGTTTTTATGAACCACTCAAGTTTTAGTGAGGACTCACTATGTGCTGTCTAGAATATACAACAAGGTCTAATTATTCTTTATATTTAGGGGGAAGCCATTCATACCTCCCCAACTGTCTATATCTTAATGTTAATATAATCGATTCTACACCTATTAAAATGACTTTGCAAAGTCAGCCATCACCCGTGGCACAACTATATCTATTTTCGTCATTCATCACATGCATAGTATTTTTTCTATAATTTCCATAAAAAATAAAACTCCATGACACGACGCATCAATTTTCCCCTTTTTCTTTAGTCTCGACTGGTACCATACAGCCAGATTGAGGCCTAGCGTGAAGAGGATCGCCGGCCTTCAGAGCACAGACAGAACACTCTTTGTTGGGAACGAACTTGAGATGCAGCGGAAACAATATGATTGGGAACACATATTGTAGCATAGGTAGAAACAAAATATACAGTACTGAAATGAACCACTAGGCGACGAACCATTAAAATGTCAGTATTACACTGAGCCGATGAAAAAGAGGTAAAAAGTAACAATTAATATTACACAGATGGAATGCATTGTAACAAGAAATTGAACACAATTGCATAGCGTTTATTGATACAAGGAGCAATCAGGAGAAGAGAAATACCATGACAACGAAAGTCCACAAGGTTCAGCCTCCACCCGCACCGGTACGTAGTCAAACTATGTCGGCGATGGGAATACTGGAATTTGATGTAGACGCGCCGGTGTGGAGACGGGAAGTTGATGAAGCGCCACGACTGTGGATCCCGAAAGGCGATGAACTCGTGGCATTGCCATTGTGGGCGTCCGAAGTAGCACCGTTGTTGTTTGCTTCCTGACTCGGAAGCTCCTGCCTCTGCAGCCTCTCCGTGAAGGTCTCCATCCCCATGTAGAACAGCAGGAGCCAGACGTAGGAGTGGAACTCTCCGCCTGAGCCCAGCGCCTTGGCGTGCAGGTATCCTCTGCATCTGCTGGCGGAGAAGCAGAGCATCTCCACCCAAACTCCCTGAATCACTTTCCACATCTTCTCCTCATCACCCAAAGCCAGCAACTCTTGGGCAAGAATCCAGGCTTTAGTGACCAAATTTTGTTGACAGCCTTCCTCCTCTAGTTCATCTATGTGACCGTCCTCCAAGCCCGACTCCTCTTCAGAACCTTGTTTCCACTCCTTATCTTCAGAAGCTTGCGTTGACATGTCCAGAATGTTACTGATTACTCTCTCTATAATCCCTTCCTCTTTCACTAGCTCAGGATTCCACTGACTCCTCCTTATGGGATCCCGCTTGTTGTCGGTGAAGATATCCTTGAGCTCTTTCATGGCATTTATGACTCGTATGCACACATCCTGCTTGTCATCCATGAGGATATCCTTAAGCTCTTTGTAGGCGGTGGCAAACAAGCTTGGCTTGTTTTCGCCAAGGATATCCTTGAGATCATTGTAGGCTGTAGTGAAGAGATTCCTCCTAGTGCCAGGCAATAACATCTCAGGATTAACAAACAATAGATACAACATGTAGTTGGACATCAGTCTACACTGGGCAGCTCTACAGTGTGGTGATCCTTGTCTGCATTCATTTTCATCAGTCCTGGTTGGAATATCCTCTACCTCCAGAAACTCAAGCAGCCTCTGCCATGTCGATTGGACCTTAGCAAAGTCACATACTCGTATATGCTCTGAGAACGGGCTCGAGAAGAGGCAGAAATCCGTGGCGATGTGCCAAAGAAGGACACTCTCATCGAGTGGTCTCTTTATGCTCCAGTCCAGCTTGTCTCCACAGCATTCAAGTGCCCACTGGCCCCTGTTGTCGTTGAACTTGTGGTAGCTAGCGGCGTTACGTATTTTGTCTTCCCATCCAGTTTTGACATACTGAAGAACCAACTGCGTGGTGGTACCGGACGAGAAGCACGACCTCATGCACCAGTGTTGGTCGACAAAATCCTTGCATCCAAACTGACGTACAATCCACATCTTCTTGTGGTGCTTTTTGTTGCGGGCAAAGTATCCTATGAGGTTATATTGAGCCACCATCTCTGGCCACGCTCTCCCGAAGGATAGAAATGAAAACGAATAAACTTCTAGCACAGCAGTACAACAGAGTAGGGCATAGGTAATCTTGACATCAGTATCACTGTAAGCTTCTCTGTGACTCTTGTGGAAGAGACCGATGGCTGCCCACGGTAGGTACAAACGTGACATCAGTATCCAACTGCGATTCAATAGTAGTTTCCGGAGTAATGATAACCCCCGCAAGTCAGTTCTCTTTACTTTGGTGTAAAGAAAGATGAAGGCACTAGCTAGCCCTTGTCGCACGGTGCCATATACCTTTTCCGATCTCTCTTCGCTAAGGACCCAAAAACATTTAAAGATACTAAGCCGAAGAGGATACGGAGAACGAAGATCTACAAATAGCTTATATGCCTCACCCTCCAATATCCCTCTTAGACGCCATATGAGTTGTCGGCGGTTTTGGGAGGAACTGGTATCATCGTGTTGTTGTGATGGAGGGTGATCACTGTCCTCCACATGAGCTACTTGTGCCTCACCTTCATCTTTTTGTTCTCCAACAACAGCCGCCCCTCCTTTCACGTACTGCTCCAACGTATCCTTGTCACCTTCGTCTGATTTTCCTGTCAATTGATGAGGGCCGCCCGAAATATACTTAATTTATTACTCCCTTTTCCTCAAGTAATTTAATTTCATAGAATCCGTGCCGATCAAATTAGTTTAACTATATATATAGGAAAGAGTAACAACATTGATGACATAACTAAAATGAACACATTATAAAAATATATTTTACAGTATCTCTAGTGATACTAATTTAATGTCAGAATTCTTTTTGTTTTTTCTAGAAATATGGAGGAAGTATGATACTAGTCCAATATAGAATATGAAGACCAAATATCTACAAATAGGACAGCTTTAGTGGTGGGGTGGGAGGGGCTCGAGCCCCCACCCCCAAACCCTAAGCCTAAAAGGCACTAAGCAGCGAGCGATAGCCATGTGGCCCGCGCCCAAGACCCAATTCACGTGAAATTTTCAAAACCGACGGCGTCCAACCCCGAGCGGCGAGCCATAGAGCCAGTTGCAAGGAAGCACTGGCGACATTCCACCAAAAATGTCTGCGCATGTGGAATCCACTCATCCGCAAGACTGTAAGGCGGCAACCTCGGGTGGACTTCTTCCTTGACTACTAGATCTATTTTGAAGTTCTCTTCTACTTATCTATTTTTCCCTCACTACAAATTAAATATATCTTATTGTAGAAATTTTTGTTTTGAGAGGGCAACGGGAGACGTACAGTCTCCGCTTGATTCATTTACCACAATGCCAGAAAAACTTATGTGTGGAAGGGCAACAGCTCAATCATGGTTACAAAATTTTAAACAACAGATAAAAGAGAGAGATTCCAACATCAACATCAACAATAACAACAACAACACTTAATAGAAACAACTAGAAGAAAAACCAACACGAGTACTTAGGGATAAGCCTAGACACAAGCCAAAAGATGTCAAACGAACATGGGTTTGCACCACCACCGAATAGCATATATACTCGTTGACCATTGTGCCAAATATTCCTCGTAGCTACGCTGCTCCATTGTCGCCCTCCATCTGAAGACTAACTAGCGGAATGGGAACTAAGAGTGGTGGTGGACATGCAAGCCAAGGATCATCGGACACCGCGACCTCCCTTAAAACAAATGTTGACAACCTTCGGCACATTTGGGCCCATGTACCACAATCCAACGCCGTCCACGGGGAGGAAACCTTGGAGGGGAATGGCAACAATAGTGGAGATACCACCCGACATTTGATTTTATGGTACCATCAAGAAGAGCGTGGGCAGAGCAATGATTACAGAGAAGGACACTCGTCGAAACATCAGCAACGACCGACAGGAAGAGCCAATATCATCGAAGAAGGGAGCATATAGTAAGGAGGCACACACCATATGTCACACCATAGTTTGTTTGGTGTAGGAGCATGACAGTGCCTTCAAGAAGGGAGACAATACAAAGGGCATTGCCATTGTCAACTTGAGAAATCAGGCATGGTTTTTGCCATAAGCTCTCCAATCGTCGCCTAGGTACTTAGCAAGCTATCTGTGACCCAGAACTGAAGTCTGCAGTGACGCCTCTAGGGAGGGACATGACACCATTGTGCTATCAATGTTGGTCTAGAGCAACAACGAGACAGGGTTTTCACCAAGACTCCTTAGATCAACATAGGGGAGCTGTAGGGGAGTAGTGAAGCTTTAGATGCCAGTCGCGTAGCCAGTGTAACACCCTAGCCCGTTAGAAGCCTTTAGTAGTCGTGAAGTTGGCCCATGTAGCCCAAGTGGCTTATGTGTGGTTCTGGTTGGTGGCTTAGTAGAAGTTTAGGAGGGTGAGGGCGAGCTTATAATCCTTTTTCATTCTGCGTAGCACCTCTGGGTTAATTCCTTCACATGAAGCGAGGTGCTATGAGTATGCAAGCCCATTCTGTGCGGAGCGGGCCATATAAGCTCTTTTTGGACATGAGGTGTTACAGATGGTATCAGAGAATAAACCCTTGTTGCATGTTGCCCGTGGAGAGGTCTACCAAGGGGTGATCCTGGATATCTGCCTATATATGTGGTGAGCTATCGAGGACAACACCCCAGCCCATTAGAAGCCATTAATTAGTAGTTGTGAAGTTGGCCCATGTAGCCCAATTGGCTTATGTATGGTTTTGGTTGGTGGCTTAGTACCACCTTAGAAGTTTAGGAGGGTGAGGGCCAACTTATAATCCTTATCGTTCCAAACATAACACCTCCGAGTTAACCCTTGTACACGAAGTGAGGACAAAAGTGTAAGCAAGGTTCTACGCGTATGCAGACACGTTTCACGTGCGGAGTGGGCCATACAAGCAGTTTTGGGTAGCCGTTGGATGTGCGGTGTTACAGCCAGTCCTGGCAACCAGCAATCTAGGTAGCCACTAGCCTCGATAAGACACGCTCCATCTAGGAGGCTCACCAGTCGCGGCCGAAATACTGGTGTGGTGGGCCAACCCCACTCTTCTTGGCCAATTCTCGTTGGCTAGCAGTGAGATGGCACCATGGTCCAGCCGGCCAGAGCTCCAACCACCTCAAGATCAAGGTGTGATGGAACGCCTCCTGTAGCCGCCAGAAGTTTAATATGTGCACATGGGCCTTAGCCAACAGCACTGCCTATCGCTTGGGCATTGCCGGTTTAAGGGTAGCCCGCAAGGGGCAAGACAGTCGCCCGAGTTCCCGCTGATCACAGTGGTCGCCTGTCACTCCCAGCATCGACAGATCCAGGTGGGGTCGCTTGATACGGGCCCAAAGGCCTCGCGGTGGACCGGATCTGCACAAAAGGGTTGTGCCCAAAGCTCATCGGCAGTGTCTTTGGTGCTCATCATGTTTCTACTCAGCATGGCATTAGCCATCGCTACCCCTCACCACGTGTATTCAGATTCATGGTCAAAGACAGTAGATCTGGATCCCCAGGGGTTAGATCCGCCTAACCTGCTACCCAAAGCCGTCGGAGACATCAGGGGGAAGAGGGTGGGTGGCAGGGATGAAAATGAGAGGGTGGAGGTGGAAGTGACTACGACGGGATCCCTTTTTGTGTCCTCTGTGGGCCACCACCCTGATCCCAGCATTGGCAGATCTGGCTAGGGTCTTTTGATACGGGCCCAAAGGCCTCGGGTGGACTGGATCCGCACAACGGGTTGTGCCCCAAGCTCGCCAGCGGTGTCTTTGGTGCTCGTCATGTTTCTACTCAGCATGGCATCAGCCATCGCTACTCACCGCGTGGATTCAGATTCATGGTCGGAGACAGCAGGTCCGGAGCCCGAGGTGTCGGATCCGCCTAACCTGCTGCCCAAAGCCGTCAGAGACATCAGGGGGAAGAGGGTGGGTGGCAGGGGATGAAAAGGAGAGGGTGGAGGTGACTATGACAGGATCCCTTTTTTTGTCCTCCGTGGGCCACCACCCCCGCGTGCTTGATGGTGGCGACAGCGATCGGAGGTGAGGTAGGGAGTCAGGGCTCTTGACGCGAGAGAGGGAGGTCTCCCCCTGAGTCGCCCGTTGGGAACACTGGGGGTGTGATTGGTCCTTGTGCTACCGATTTTTGTAGGGAATTAAACATACCTTCATATTTTTGTGCTTTGACAACTGCTATAGCTTCTTGCACGTACTGCTCCAACTTATCCATCTCACCTTCATTTTGTTTTCCTGTACATTGACCAGGGTCGTAAAGAAATATTACTCCATGCATCTAAAAATAATTTAATTTCGTAGAATCTGTGCAATTTAAGCTATCGTAAGTTTAAGTAACTATATAGAAAAGAGTAACAATAGCTATGACATAAAATGAGCATATTGTAAAATATATTCTATGATATATCTAATTATACTAATTTGATGTCATAGATATTGACGGTTCTTATGTACAAATTCAGTCAAAGTTTAAAAATCTTTAAATTAAGACAACTGTATGAATCTATTTATTCAGGGACAGAGGGAGCACGATAGTAATTAAGCCTAGCATGATAGTAATTAAGCCCACCGAGATGAAATGTATACAAATATTATAGGGAATTGAATTAGGGATATACATATGTGTATATATACGTACCACGCGGGGCATCCCTTTTCCTTTGTCTGCTCGGTCTTCGACAGCCTTGGATTCGATGGCTATCGCCGCTGCCTTGTGGTGGGGGAGGAACAGGATTATCTCCGTCTTTCAAACAAGCCATTGCTCCTTGTCTTGGCTCATCAGCTCCACCCTTTTGTTCTCGGACAGAGACGACCTTTGCTGGTCGTTGCAGCAACACGTACACCTCCTCGAGGAATTTCATGTCTTGTTTTAGTTTTGCCGTCCTCTGAGCAACAGGTGAGCTGACGAGGCTTTTGATGCTCGCCCTCATGAGATCCAATGGCTTGGCGAAGCATTTGAGGATCCCAGGGACGAACAGAAGGATTGCTGCCTGCAACAGCTTCTTGTCACCGCCTGGTCGCCAGGATTTGAAAAAGACGTAGATGGCCACGGTAATCTGAGACACGGCAGTGAGGAGGTGCCGGCTCCATAGCTCGTTGTCTTCGATGTTGTAGGCAGTGATGCCGTCATGTCCGCCGAGGTGGATGAGTAGGATAGGAGCCCACACCACCTCTAGCATGCTCTTGCTTCCACGATCTTGATCCTTATGGCGGTTGAAGAGCGTGGCAAGGGCATATATCGCGATGGCATCACCGCCAAGGTATGCCAACCACATTGGGAATCTAATCCATCCTGGAATGGCGCGGGTACGCAAATAGGTGAAGATTAAGAGAAGGAATTGGACAACAAGGCTGCAGAGGACGAGGATTCGCATCTGCGACTCCTCCCACCAGTGCATAGCACTCGTGAGACCACCCATCTCTCTCTGTCGTCCCTCTCTTTCACACACACAGAGAAAACACACGCGGATGCGAAGAGATACGGGAGAGATGGAGAAGTGATAGATCCAGTATTCCGGTACAGGCTCACCCGCTGATCCGGCGACTTATATATATTGGCACAAGATTAGCGATGCAAAGGCAGCATTGCCGTGTGAATTTGTGTTCAGTTAATTATAGAACCGGCCGGCAGGATATGACCGAGGGTTGCTGACGGACGCAGTTATATTATTCAATTATTTAGGCACTCTAAGTGCCAGCCAGGTTGGCTAAATCATATTTTTCTTGACTTTCATCAAACACCCGAGGTCTCGTCTTATATTAAAGTATCACTTTTTCTAACGTTCTGTCAGAAATTAGCCTCCTCTATTTTGCGATGGCTGGTCTGTCGATGCATTTTGCAATCTGAGCTAAAACATATTAAAATCTGTTTTTTATTTATGTCAATATACACATCTTATTTGTCTTTGTCCTTCATAGAAAACAATTGTCTCTTTTAATTTATGATAAAACATATTAAAATCTATTATCAAAGCAAATAACAGATTTGACCCTTGGATGATGATCCAAGGGCCCTAGATATCACAAAAAAAATTGACTATATTTCTTACGAATGAAATATAGCAATATATATACATACTAGGCATAAACAACACACAACTTGGTTATGTAAAAATGACCCCGATTGCAACATTGACAGGATTGCACATGCAAGACCGAAGGTTGCTGAGGGACGTATGTCTCAAATTATAGTTCGTTTAAATTTTTTATCCTAAATTTGAGTCGTCTTATTCAAAAATTTATTTAAAATATTATTTTTTTAATTATTTTTGTTCAAATTTTTTAAATAAGACAAGTGGTTAAATTTGAGGTTAAAAAAGTCAAACGAACTATAATTTAAAACGAAAAAGTATTATTCAATTATTGAGGCGCTCCCAGGTTGGCTAAATCATATTTTTCTTGACTCACTTTTCATCAAAGACACAAGGTCTCGTCTTATATTAAATTATATATGATATACACAACAGGACCTAGCTACCTACTAGGCATAAACAACACACAACTTGGTTACATAAGACATGACCCCGATCGCAACATGGAGGCAGGATTGCACATGCATGATCGTAACATGGAGGCAGGATTGCACATGCATGATCGTAACATGGAGGCAGGATTGCACATGCATGACCCAAGGTTGCTGACGGACGCATGTCTCAAATTATACTTTTTTTGACTTTTCTGATCTTAAGTTTGACTACTCGTCTTATTCAAAAATTTGTTCAAAATATCATTAACTTGTTTTATTAATAAAATTTTTTTGAGAATGACCTAAATTTAACTATGTTTACTTAAATTTTTTAAATAAAAAGAGTGGTTAAATTTAAGGTAAAAAAAGTCAAACAAACTATAATTTAAAATAAATAAAGTATTATTCAATTATTTAGGCGCTCTAAGTGCCGGCCAGGTTGGCTAAATCATATTTTTCTTGACTTGCTTTTCATCAAACACCCGAGGTCTCGTCTTATATTAAAGTATATATGATATACATAACAGGACCCAGCTACCTACTAGGCATAAACAACACAGAACTTGGTTATGTAAAATATGACCCCGATCGCAACATGGAGATGCATGGAGAAAAGAATGTGGAGGGAAAAAGGGCAAGTACTTAGCGGGTTTCAATGAACAGTAACGACCCCATTTGTTAACCATGTTGGGCTTCGAGTAAGTAACGAACCCGTTAAGAGAGCGTATAAAATTAGCGGGTCTATAGGAATAGTAACAGCCCATTTGGGAACAGTGTCAGGTCACTAGCAGCAGTAATGAGGCCACTTAGAAACATTGCGGGCCTCCAGTAACATTAATGAACCCGCAAAGGAACAGAATACCCGGTACTGTTGAGCAGTAACCTGAGTGTGTGCCGGACCCGGTACTGGTCATGAACAATACAACTGTAGCTAAGTTCCCAAAAATTAAAGGTTTATAGATAACAATGATACGTGCGTACTCTTCGGAGACCCGGAGTCCTGGTTCACTATTTTTAAGATTGGTACAAGTTTGACTAGTTATTTTTTGAGGTTACACACAGTAAAACGCAAATACCCATAATATGTATGCACACTTAGCTCTATGAATGAACACACGTACGTAAACCATACTCTTACGAGCACCTTTGAAGTACTAAGCCGACATATCTCGAAGTTCACAAAGTCAGCATATGTGCCTTTGTGTCGATGGGATGTTGTCTACCACTCAAGGAATAGCTTCGGTAAATTCTAAAATAAATTCAGAAAAATGCACTGAAGGTCTGTTAACTTCTAAGAAGATGCCATCTAGCTCCTAATTTCTTAAGCTCAACAAAGCTGCCGCACTAACATTGCTTTTCTACAACCAAACAACACCTAATTTCTTAAGATCAACGAATGAAGCCCGCCGATACGTGTTGCATTGGACTTCTTGACTTGTTATATAATTTGCTTGACCAATTATATACATTGCCCATTCTTAATGGCCTAGCTAACGGCCAGGGAGGTAGCCTTGGTTGTCCCAACCCTAAATGCATGCACTTGGTTACAGACTGTGACGTTCATACTTGAGACTTGTTTCTATATATACGAGTCATTTTGTTACGTTGGAGCAGGTGGAGTAACCTTTCTTTCTGTCATTTTGTTTGACATGACCGACTACATGCATGGTATCTTGTCTTTATAAATGTTTTACATTGGTATCATTAACATATTTATTTAATTTCCTGTTTATAGATCCCGGAAAAAAAACAAGTTTTTGGACACCCATGCTCTTTCAGATTTTTTTACTAATATAATACTTTGACAATAGAAGCTAATAGTCACATCAGGAGGCACAACATGACTACCCTCAAAAAGAAAAAAAAAAGGAGACACAACGTGACAAAATAAATTCACATCACATTGATGTCCTAAAGTGCAAAACCATTAGTTGGCGACCTTTTGCTGTTTAGCATTTAGGCAGTCACTGTGCTGCGGACATATTATGTTGTAGCAGGTGGCGTAACCTTTTCTTTTCTTTTTTTCTTTTTTTTTAATGACCGACTTGCATGGTATCTTGTCTTTAATTATATATAAATGTTTTGCCTGGGTATCATTAACATATTTATTTAACTGTTTTGTTTATAGATCCATGAAAGTTATTACCGCAAAAAAAAACAAGTTCTTGGACACCCATGCCCTTCTAGATTTTTTTTTCACTAAACAATACATTGATAATAGAAGGAACTTTTTGTCACATCAGGAAGCACAACTTGCATGACAAACTAATATATTCACATCATATTGTTGTTGTCCTATTGCAAAACCATTAGTCGGCCACCTTTGTTGTTTAGCATTTAGACAGTCAATGTGTTGCGGACATAGAAGAACGGGACGGGGAATTGAAAACATATGTATAAGATTCACGTCACATTGATGTTGTCGTAAGTGCTAAACCATTAGTCGGCCACCTTCTGTTGTTTAGCGTGTAAACAATCACCGTGTTGCGGACATAGAAGAACACGTTCGTGGCGGAATGGGGAATATATGTATAAGATACACGTAGAAGAATAGGATAGGATAGGATGGGGACATAGAACAACGAGACTACAAATGGAGAATACAGTATATGTATAAGATTCATGTCACACATTGATGTTGTCATAAGTGTTAAACATTAATATGCCACGTTGATGAAGAATAGGAAGGAGTTAGTTGCGAGAAGAGAAAAGCGATATGGCTTTTTTAAAAAAAATTAGCCCTGACATGGTAGGTTTTAAACTTTTGATGTGCATCGGTAATAGATCAAGAACCCAGATAATCGGTTTCATAGTTTGAGTATCTAGATGGGAGAAGGCCAATAGTTTGAGTACTCTGAGTGTATTTTACTAAATAAAGAAATTTGGAGGCTCTCTGGCCTGCACATAGCAGAACAGTAGATAGACGTGGGCTAGAATTTTTTAGAAAAAAAAGTCAGGAGACTTGCCGGCAGATTTTATTAGACATGGGCTGGATCGCTCGCCCAAATAAGGGTTTTCTATTTACCAGGCTGGCAGCCCAAATGCGAACGTTTGCTTAAAGCCCATGCTGTTTGCCCACCAGACAAACGTCTCACTATCTCAGCCCATGCGTCTTTATTATGATTTAATACTTACATGGAGTTGCTGGACTGAATTTTGCGAACACATGTGCTGATTTTTTACATCTGCTGGCAATTGTTACTTTGTTAGCACCAAATATATAGGCTACATGTTACTATGGCAACATTCTATCTAACAGCCCAACCTTTTAGCTTTGGACCTCCAATGCAAAAGTCCTACACCATCAAGAAGGCCACACATTCTCAAAAAAAAAAAAAAAAAAAAGCAGAACCAAAAGCGATGCCCTTTCTTCCTACAGGTTTTATTTTTAAGAACAAAATCGGATATACATATTCTTCAAACATTTTTTTGGAATTTTCGAACATACACCAACTCCCTTTGTTATAAATTGCTAAGTTATTTTGGTTTTTCTAGATACATAGCTTCTATTATTATATATCTAGACATATAGTGTATCTGTAGTTCCATGTGAATAAATTACAAATCTAGAAAAGATAAAACGATTTACAATTTGAAATTGAGAGTAGAAGCAATAAGCTAAATAAATGAACATATTTATTATAGGGATGACTTGGAAGTCTTCACATGTTAATTAGTACTAGAAAAAGAAGTATTAATTCCTGCATTGGAATTAATCTTCCACAATGTACCAGCCAACCATGTCCTTCCATTTCTTTTTTTTTCCATTGGCACTTATCTTCAATTCCCAAGCCATTTCCAATGTTTGAGCATGTTGGTGTCAGCAAATAGGGTACTATACGGCAAATATGATTAGGGAGAAGGTGGGGACTGTGAGGAGGAGGAGGATGATGACGACGACACAACCAGATCGCAGGGATGATAGCAAGGATATGACGACCCAAATAGTTGCTACACATTGTGTTTTTCTGAACCTTGGGCTACTCTTGTGATTAGAGAAACCAAACACTGTCTACACACTGAATTTGTCATAACTTAAGAGAAAACATAGTAAGCAGATAACATTATGTTGCCACGATGACTTAGGCAGGCCACGGCATCGGCGCATGCCTACGGTCAATTGTGGCATCAGATTACTTTTTTTTTTCCTTTTTCCACGATGTGCTAAATAGCACATTTTTCGTTTACAGGGTAATGCCATCAATTTGCTAAACAAGCTAGCCCTAGACAGTGAACGTGGGGTGTGACCAGCCAGGTCGTCTCTATTTTATACACACTCTGTCTGAAAATCTATCACGTACTACGTACACTCTTTTCTTCATCAATATAATATAAACAGTTGATCAATTATTGGCAGAGCCGTGCTGTCAGCGTGTAACTTAAAAGAATAAATAATAGCACATAAAAATAATGGACACATTCAACTCCGCGTGCATGATACTTCAGTTATTTTGTTAGGCCATTGTTGGAGCCTTCTTGACCAACCAGCTTTAAGTGAAGCTAAAGAAATTTGAGTGAACCTAACGCCTCCTCTTTTTCTTTCTCTTTTCCCTTGTGTCACTTTGAGTAAACCTAACGATTTTGTAGCTTGTGACTAGCTTGTTGCCAACTTATACGTATTCGTTAAAGAATTATAAAGGGAGCACAGTACAAACGCCAAAACTGCTGGCCTATAAAGGCCAAGGAACGAAAATAAAGAACGGGAATACTTTTTTTGCTACACAGTAACCACTTTTTCCCACGTACTTCCTGCTACTCTGATAACCAACTGAGTTGACGGTACAACATCTAATCATATATGGTGCCACATAATGAAAAATAACATGCTACGAGGACTAAGTTTTTTCACCACAAAAAAAAAAAAAATCCTTTCAAACATATCTCACTTTATCCTTTGGATTTCCTGTATTATTGATTGAAAAATTCGAAATCGAAATAAACAACATAAAAATCTGATCATGAATCAAGTTTCAAAGAAATTCTATACCGAAAAGAAGAACGAATGTAGAACGTACAACGTATCCAATGCTCTGATCATGTACTGCGTGCACTCAAGCCTTGCTGTGCATCAGTTTTTGTGGTCACCACCGTCGCCGGCGCCGTCCTTGTTGTTCGGTGGCAGCAGGCGGGCGCCTGCCTCCGCGTCATCGTCCGGCTTGGCCACACCTGCCGCCGCTGCCTTCCTCTCGGCCTGTTTGGCCTTGAGCGCCTGGAGCTTGGCGTGGTTGTAGTAGGCGACACCGAGGAAGGCGATGCCGTAGCCGACGAGGTTGATAGGCGTAACAGTGTCCTTGATGACGGTCCACGAGAAGGCGATTAGGAGCCAGTCCTTGACGACGCCGGCGACGTTCATGGTGAGCGCGGAGGTCTTGCCCACGAGCAGGAACACGGCGAGGTTGAGCGCGAACGCGCAGAGCGAGTTGGTCCCGAACACGAACACGTCGGGGGACGCCGCCGCCGCGGCGGCGGCGCGCAGCCGGGGGAGCTCGATGGCGTACCACGGGACGGTGAGGAAGACGAGGCAGCACGGCGCGACGTAGTAGAGCGATGTGATGGGGTTGAGCGACACCCCCCTGGAGGTGAGGAGGATCTGGATGAGGACGAGCCGCGTGGCCTCGGCGGCGACGGCGAGCAGCTGCAGCATGACACCGAACACGTCGAATCGCGCCTCGCCGTACGCGGCAACGGCGACGCCGGCCGAGATGGCGAGCATGTTGAGCAGCGTGGCGCGGCGGAAGCCGTCGGTGCGGAGCGCGACGGCGAGGGAGTAGACGGCGACGGGCATGAGCGCCTTGAGCATCTGGATGAAGGAGACGGAGAGGTAGATGTAGGCGGAGTTGGAGAACCACAGTGACAGCGCGTACAGCGCGCCGATGGGGAGCACGGAGGACGCGTAGAGGCGCGGCGTCATGGACGCCGGGGCGTCGACGACGCGGAGGACGCGGACGAGCAAGACGGCGAGCGACGCGCAGAAGGCCATGTGGATCATGGTGAGCGAGATCGGGAACGGCCAGTTGTAGAGCTTGGGGTCCAGGATGTACTTGTTGTAGACGATCACCGCGAAGCTCAGGCTCATCCAGATGCCAACGTACGCGTACGACAGCAGCACGGAACGCATCACCGACGGCGGCGGCGGTGGCGCCGGGGATGAGGAAGACGAGGACGAGGAGGTCACCTCCATGGCGGCGGCCGGCTTGGTGGCGTCGCCGGCGCCCATCGCGATGGCTGTGTTGGTGCCCGACTGTTGTGTTGGAAAATGTTGGGTCGTGGTGCGACGCGAGCTGTGGAGCTTTTGGAGATGCGCTTCGCGCGTTGACATTTAACCGGATGGATGGAGTCGAGAGTCATGGAGAGCCTTTACGCTTTCCGTGCGCTGTGCTTCAATTGTTGACCAAGTAGCTTCGAACCGGGAGATGCTATAATAGACCTTCAGTGTCCATTGTCCAAGCTGAATTTATGCCCTTATATTTCCGCTAATGTCATAATTTAATTGTCATTCTGATGCGTGTTGGGAATTTGTGCTGCTGAAGCTGAAGGTCCAGAGAGACAGACAAGGGACTCTGCTCAACACTGAATGATGAGATCAGAGGACGCTGACATGAGACTCAAAAGGGGGCCTTTTTCGCTGCTGGTGACGTTCGAGTGCAGTGTAACCGACGCTGAAGCAATCTTTCGTGGAAACTGCAGGCTTGCTATGACGGTCAAATTTGTGGAGACCAGTTTTTGAGCTCACCTCGAAAGGCAGTTTTTTATTTTTTTGGAAAAAACATATAGCAAATGTGTGCCTGAATCAGGTTGGGCTCAGCCCAGAGCTACCATACCAGGCCAGGCCTTCCTCGCACTCCCAGTCCCAGGCCCAGTTTACGCTCTCATCGATCATCACTCCCAGGCTCCCTTCTCGTTGCAAGATCCCCCATTTTCCTCCATTTGTGTGTTTATTACTGCCAGGTGATGATTATCAGAGGCAAGGACAAGAGGAGGTGTCATTCGGCGCAGAATCACGTCATCCAGTTGAGGATTTTTCATTTCCCGGTGAGTGTTCTCAGTATAGCAGCAGGTTACAGTTTGTGGCCACATAGTAGTACTGATGCCAGTCGAATAATTGAAGTTTTGTTTCTGCACACTGATGGCTGTATCGATTCAACGGAGAATCAAACGCAACCCTCGGTGACATCTTCCATACTGTAGGTGCTAGTTCAAATCCCCAACTATTCCAACTGAAAAGGCAGCCTGTCATAAATTGGTGCGATTTTTTGGAGTTCACACTAGTTTAGCAGCTGCACACACAGGTTTTAATCCTGTGCTGTAAATGATTATGATGCCCAGGCTTTCTCGGTACTGATCAATACATGCTCAGCAGCTGATTCTGCTTATAGCTTTGTAGCCAATTGATTTGTCTTGTGGAATTGGCTGTGTCATGTGTTACTACCTACAAAGACATCGTTTTTCTTCACTTCTACGTTTATAAAACAAAATTTTCAACACTCAAAAAACATTTTTTACCACAGGAAACCATATCAGTATTTGGAAGATGCATGGGACCAAAGTCAGGTTTGCCAGAAATTCAGCAGGAGAGAAGAAAAACGAGACCCATGTCACGTATGTCCCATAACAACTTCTACCACACTCAGCAATGGTGATCCATATCATGCTTATGTCTTGTAAACATGTTACATGCTTGTGTTGTTCCAGTCTAGCAAAATATGGAGTCAAAAGGTACGTACTGAATTCTGTGTTAACTTTTGAACAATAGTTATGAATTAGGTCCAAAGATGATAATGCAAAATTGTTAAATATACATTTCCCCATACTCTATGGTCTGTTTTCTTGTTGCATGCCCGAAAATGCATTCCATCCTTTTTTTTGAGATTTGCTGGCATGCTCATTTTCTGACAGGATGTGCCCTGTTCCTGATCTCGCTATTTGCTTCCAACAGCACAGCTGGCCAAAAAGATACAACAATAGATATGGAAATTGAATTGGCGCCAGGTAACAAATGTTAATCAGATATGTGCTTTTAGTACCATTTATTGTACCAAAATGCAGTGCCTTTGGTCTGAGTATTGTACTGCAGTAATTATAGCGTTCTTGATACAGTGGTTGTGGGGATTTACCCTTTTTTGTAGGTTTCAGTTTTGAAAAATAATATTGTTGTATCCACCTTGATTATTTCTTTTTGCTACCGATGACAGTTCAGCAGACTAGAAAACTTGGCAACAGAAATATTTAGGGCTTAGAGCTTGCAAATACACATATAAAAAATGCAACAAACAGCAGCAGTTCTTGTGCTAGCTCAACACTGTTTCAAGTCACGGCATACATTGAGGTTTGGCAGGAGAATTCTTTCTTCCTCACAAAAGTCAGTACCTAAAGAGATGAGAAAACCACGGTCAGCTTGAGGCAGGTATACTCGCTCCTCAATCTCCTTCTGAGAAGTTGAAGAAGGCGTCGTCAGAGAAGTTGAAGAAGTCGTCGTCGTCGAATTCCAGCGCAGCAGTAGACTCCACCATTGGCTCCACTGCTTCGGCTGACAGCATACCATCCATGACCTGGGCCAAGTCATCGTCGTCTTGGAGCCCCATGGCCGGAGACATCCTCCCGCCCCCTCCAACAGCGCCGCCGTTGCTGCCCCCACGCGCCGTGGACGACGACGTCTGAGCGGCTCCACCGACACCCGCACCACCTCTGCCGCCACCTCCGGCCTTGTGGTTGCCCATCCATGCCTTGAAGCCCAGCCTGGTGACCCCGATCTCTCGGCAGAAGTTGCCCACCTCGTCGTCCACTGGTGCGCGCCTAGGCCCCCTCCCGGGCATCCGCCATCCAAGGCACTCCGCGAAGCACTCCATGCGCTCCTTCTGCTCCTCCGTGAACTTGGTCCGTGTCCGACGCTTGCCACCGGAGCCATGCCCGTCCGCATCCTGGGCATCACCACCCATGGGTGCTTCGTCCGCGGGTAGCAATGTGCTGCTCTTCATGATCTTGTCGACGTCATATCTTGTTTTGTCAAAGTTTGTCAACGCCTTCAAGCCATCGAACTTGATCGCAGCTATGTCGTACGCCTCAGCTGCTTCTTCTTCGGTGCCTGCATGCAACATACATATTCGTTCTTCATTAAGTAGAAGTAAGAATTTTACACGTTTCAAACTTGGCTACATCTTATCTTACTATTACTAATTGAAGGCCTCAATGAAGGCTCCACGTTAATTCTCACCAGATACATTAGAAAAAAGATAAATACTAGAAATTCTTACATTAATTAGAAACATCTAAGCCATTAAATCAAAGACGCTGGCGATGTGTAACCATTAGATCTACTTCTTAGAAAATTACCCACTATGCCATTATATTATAGACAAAAAGAAGAAAAAAATAAATCTATTTATGATTAAAATCTGCGTACCCTACCACCGTCCCGTGCTTTCCTGCCCCTAGCAGATTGGCACACGATGCACCTCCCTAATTGGGCCCTGGCGGCGCCCAGCTCCTTCGTCACCGCATAGGAAGGCACCTGTGTCGGCGTTGTGCCATCCAGAGGAGCAGCGGCCCCGCAGCTTATCTGTGTATCCGGACCAAGTGCCGGGACCAAGAACGACGATCGGGATGAGCAAGGGAACAAGAAAGGACGTTGCTTCACGTCATGCTCTATGATAGGTGAGAAAACTAATCTGATTACTATCTTCTCTGATCCTGTGTCTTGGACAACAGCAAGGCAGTATGCAAGTTGGCCGGTGTCACGGTTCGTGCCAAGAAGAGTTGGGTGCAACAACCAGATGATCGAGGTCACACATCGCCGGTAGATTCTGGCCTGCCGGTGCCGGGCGCCTGTGACGTGCAGATAGGAGGCAGGACGCCGTCGCGGTCGTCAGACGCGCACGTGAGGAAACAAAGCCAGCTGAGCGCTATGCAGAGGCGAGCAAGTATGTGTGCATCCATGTTGACGCATACATCTGCCTCACATGTATGCATATCTGCTGCGTACGTCTAAGCGAGCAACGAGGCCATTCACGCATCCGTACTCGGCAGGACAGCAAGTATGTGCAAGAACGACAGTTGTACTCCCTCTGTCTCATTAATGATGTCGTTGGAAATCCGTGCCCCTCTCACAAACACGTTTCTCGGACAACATCTTCAATGGGACAGAGGGAGTATGCGTGAGACAGATGCGAACACGAAGGTTGCCTGTTCCACGACTTCACGGCATCTACGACAACATTGGCACCCGCTAGACTAAAGGTGTGACCATCTTACTATTTCTCATAATTATAATTTAATTTTGCTCCTAGGATGCACTAAATTTTGTCAACCCTTGTGTGAAATTTAATTTGACTTCTTTGAATACTTATTTTATACTGTTTACTACAACATAGGTGAGATTAGACCACCCAAAGAAATGTAAAAAATGAATGAAAGAGTCTTTCATATAATCCTTATTTATCATGACTTATAGTTTTTTCACTTTAATATAACTTCATTAGATTACTTGGAGTTTACATGTTAATGATGCTAAAAAATAAGGGAACCATGATCTATGGCATTATCAATTAAGCCTATATGGAAAAAACAAGACATCCATGTAATTATAAAAGATAACTAATTATATAATCACATAATTTTTATTTTGTAAATTATCTTGGCCCCTAAGTTTGCATTCAAGTTAACAATATCGGGCATTATGAAAGGTGATGTAATGTAATATATACCTATATAATTTGTAACTAAATTATCTATCTCAATCATTACAACAAAAATTAACAAGAGTCTGAAATCTACATGTAATTTCTTACATATTCTGTTATGAGAAAGAATGAATAGAATTTATGCTTCACTTTAAATTATATTAAAATTCATGATAATTAATTTTGCAAGTGGTTATAGAGAAAAAATTTTAAATATATGAATATTAGCAATTTAGTTCCAAGGATTAATTGTTTAATAAAACAATATATTAATATAATATCCCAAATTCAATAACTTGAGTGCTGCCATGTTGTGTAGTATGCTCAAGCAACTATTATGTCATGGTAAAATTAAGACTTTATCAAACACTAAATTTTCAGATTAACACGCGATCAAAAGCTGAAACTTAAAATACAAATTTTTATGATGTCACGTAAAATGAGAAGAGTTTATCAAATTTAAGTTTATGCTTCAACTAAGCACATATCATGCTAGAAGCTTAATACTAATCCTAAAAAATATTACTAACGAAACCGCTAGAAACAGGAAAGACAGATCCTAAAATTTTTACAAAAAACCGAAAACATTTTTGCCATCAAATTGGTGGACTATCATCACAGTTGTATCTAAGGAATTAATAAGCACATAATTTTGGAAAAAGAATCAAAATTTAGGTTCATGTCGTCAAAATTAAATATAGACTGCAGCTAAAGCCATCACAGTTTGATCAAAATTTTCAGCTAAATGTATATTGGAGATAATCAGAGGTGCTTCATAACGAAACAAGCTGATGGACGATATGTAATTGGTAGGTTATCAGAACTGAATATATACTGCAGAGTACCTGTTATAGCTATTATTTTAGAACATTAGTGGAGAAAATAATATCTAATAGAAGTAATTTTTATTAGTTAGTCTCTTAAGATTTTAGCCCGTGCGAGAGCACGGGTTGATAAACTAGTTAGAGTAAACACTAAACTTGGCTTTGTTACGGTACACCTAAAAAACTGTGAACCGTTGATATGGACGTCGATTAGCACATATTACCTGTAGAAGGTAATAGAAAAAATAGGAAACAAATCATTTATTAGAACAAATATACATGTATGATCAAACTTTCCTACTTGATGTAACATGACATGCGGATAACATTTAAAGTTTCTTTCCCGCAAACTTGTTTATTTTTTTTCAAAAAAAATCAAACATGTTTTGTTTGTGACATTTATTAAAAACTGGCACGATATGGAATGATTACTTTTTGTTGGTGTGACAACTTTGATAAACAACATGGACATAACATTACAAACTTTAGAAAAAAAATACATATAGAACCCTGCTATGATGTCGATTATGTGTCCACAATACAGTACATGTTTTAGATGACATGCATGCGTACGTGCCCAACGTACACGATAGCTAACATGCGCCGTGTTTCCAATTTTCTGTACATGTCTTTGATGAATTATGTAACATGTTTTAACCGTATTAGCAAAACGTATATAGTCGCAAGGGCCGGCCAATTTTCTGTCTCTGGTGATAATGGGATCTGGGTATTTTTCTCTTTTTAGTTTATTATTAGTTAAAAAATCTAAAAACAATCAATGGCTGAGATTTATTTTAAGTATTACCTTCTAGCAAGTAAAAGGCGTACCGTAGGATTGCCAAACAAAAATCACTGCCTATGAAGGGGATCAGCTCCGATGTACTTAAAAGATATACCGCTGCGCGGCAAGGGCTTGCGAGCGTGCCGGGGTGCTTGAAGCTGCTACAAGCCGGAGATTAGCAAATGCACTTTCATGAGAAGGACACTACCGAAGGATTAGTACAAGTTTCTTTTACTTCACACCTTGTTCCTCCCTGAAAAAACGATTGCGGCCATACAAATCTGCAATCAAGTAACTAGGCAGATCTTTCTTACTGAAAGTGCCGAGGTTTAGTGGCCGTATGTTTCCAGCAACCCTTCCATGAAACCGACACCACCATCTTCCACTTTGTTTCCTGTAATAATGCAGTTAGCATTGAGATAATTTCTTCGTGTATTTTGTTTTCCTCTGCACCAAGAAAGCAAAATGTGGTGGTGTGATCTGCTCAACTCCAATTGAACGAACCTTGTCACTCCTCGGTAGATGGAAGTGCCTCGAGAAAAACCATTGCTTTTGCTATGATCATTAACAACTCAGGAAATGCAGGAAGACATCAATGAAATAATGTATAGATAGCTGTACCATTAACTAACCTTCTCAAATGCAACACATATTCTTCATTTTCCATCAATGCCATCTCCTTAATTTCATCTTGATAGTTTTCTACCTGCAAAACAAAGTGTTGTGCTAGCCAATTATATATAAATGAACATGGAAGCTCCAATTTTCTTGAATGGAATTCCTCCATCTCCACGACACTTACGGGGAAATTGATCGGAGCACATAGACCCCGGTATTTCAGAGCAGCGAGATCATAAGCCCTCGTGGCCTCGTCTTCATTGTCGTAACAACCTAAAAATTAGATAACATTTCCTATTTAAGTATGAATCTACTAGATGAAGCTCGATCAAAACAACTATATGATTGAACAACAAAGAAAAAGAATGGTTGGTCAGTTATGGCAAACCCAAAAATCACCATTTAAAAAAAAATTGTTAGAAAGTAGTTATAAGTGACAAATAAGACTTGCTACATCGCTTATTTTTTTATTTAGCTGACCATTTCTGAATTTACTAGTCTGCCCATCATGCTCTATGTAGTTCAACCTGGCATCGTATTTGTCACGCCGGCTGCTCCAGTCAATCAAAGACAAACAAAACGATTCATCATTGAATATAAAACTGTGTGGTTGAAACAACAAAAATTGGCATGCCTAAAAGACAGAGTAACAAAATAAATTGTTTGTTCCATAACCAGAGAATACCTACCACATTAATACGTTGAACTGCAAGAGTATTCAAGTGAAGGAGTATTCTATTCTACTAAGTTCGGGCATTAAAAATATTTGGCATTATATTAAGCATGAGTTGCTGGCTAACCGAAGAAGGTTATTGGTAGAATATTTACTTTCTCTACATCGCAACCAAATCAATGCTAGAAACTAAAAGAAGGTTACTGGTACAAATACAGTAAGTCGATCAAAACCTCCAAATTAGGAACCATGAGTAAATTGAATTTCACAAGTTCAGCTTATCAATGCCGCGTACGTTGGAGTGTACTGAAGAGCAGCTAGTATGCCTTTTTATTTTAGAACTAAATATAAAAAGGCACTAATATTAGCATTTAGCAATGCCTATATACGAATCCTACGTGCTACTTACTGATAACGAAACAAACGACGCAAGCAATCCAACATGAGATGATACAACAAAGGAAATCAATGCGCAAATCTTGGTGAACAGATCGAGCAGCTTACCTGCGGACGCCCCTATACCGACGCACCATCGTCTGCTGATTGTGGCCTTCCTTCCCGGTGCCGGTGGCTGCGCCTCTCTTCCTCCCGACGCACTGCTGGCAATCGCGGCCATGAGTGGCAGCAGGGGCCATCTGCTCCTGCGGAGCCTCACTGACAACGCAGTTGCACGACTGGGACTGGGACCCGGGTCTCATCATCGATTGTTGGTGGTGCTGGTACTGGCGGTGGTCCCTACTCGCCCCCTCTTCCTGGCCCTGCTGCTGGTGGCTGTAGTAGGTGGCCGTTTCTTGCCCACCGCCATTGCCACCACCCAATAACATGTCCTCTAGCTCCCATGGTCGGGACGATGGCAAGACCATAATAATCGTTAGATAAGAGAAGGGGAAACAACGATTGACAGAGAGATCGAGAAGGGCGAGATGCAGCAGACACCTTCTATGTTGCCGTCGGAGTCGGACTCAGTAGCAGGCAAGTGAGAGTAGTAGACGCCGGCAGCACTCGTGTCAACACCATACGCGCCGTCCACACAGTAGTAACCAGGATAGGGATCAGTGGCCATCGGTGAGAAGAGGGCGTCGTTGGAAGTGGCGGCGGCCATCGGTGAGAACAGGACGTCGTCACTGGAAGTGGCGGCGTCCATTGGTGGGAAGAGCAAGTTGGAAGTACTGGAAGAGAAGATCATAGTACTAGTGGACTGGAATGATGGAGGTGGAGCATGATGGCGGTTTCACAAGCGGAGGCCGGGCACCTCCTCCATGGCGATGGATGTATGCGGGGAGAGGGAGAGGGAGAAGCTAGCCCAGCCTAGCCAGTTGCTGGCTGCTGCCAGTAGCAATTTCCCACGCCGGGGCTTTGGGTGTGTTTAGTTACTGCGAATGAAAATGTCACATCATGTCACCTCAGCGTACTATAGTATTTTGTTTGTATTGGGTAAAAATTGTCTAAACTTTGCGTAACTAGACTCAAAATATTCGTCTCGTAAAGTACAATAAAACTGTGTAATTAGTTTTTAATTTTATATACGTTTAGTATTTCATGCATATACTGGTATTTTGATATGATGGATGATAGAAATTCTATATAGTGAATTTTAGGATGATTTTGTAGGAAAAGCAGCAGCATTTGTCAATATCTAGCACGGGCCCGGCATTTGTCTCTGCTGGCGCCGCGGGAGGGCCTGGCAGGTGCTGCCGTGCTGCCGGCTGAGCAGCATGCGTTGCTGACGGACTGGTCGGCCGGTCGCTGCTGCCAAGCGCGCTTCACTGAACCTCTGAAAAGGGCTGGAAAACAACGCCCGCCGCGCACTGTATGTCTGCAGCTGATATCGATGCGTCGAAGCCAGAACACGACCTAGGGCCTCGTTTAGTTACTAAATTAGTGGGTAAAATTTATATAGTAAGTGTCCCGTTATATGGTAGTAATTTTATTTTTATTTAGTAATAATTGTCTAAATATTGATTAATTAGGTTTAAAATATTCGTCTCGTAAAGTACAATAAAACTGTGTAATTAGTTTTTTATTTCATCTATGTTTAGTACTTCATATGTCGATATTTTGATGTGATGGGAATAGAAATTCTGCATAGTGAATTTTAGATACCAAATTTGATATCTAAACCAGGCCTAGGACTGGCTTTGGCTGGCAATCTGGCATAGGTCTAGAATTTGCATCCAAATTCTACTATACAGAATTTCTATTAACCGTCACATTAAAATACCGACACATACATAGAGTACTAAATATAAATAAAATTAAAATCTAATTATACAGTTTTATTGTACTTTACGACACGAATAATTTAAATCTAATTAGCTAAAGTTTAAATAATTTTTATCAAATAAAAACAAAATACTACCATATGCATTTATTACACATAGTGTCATTCGTCACCTTCCGAATCCGGGAACTAAACAAAGGCCTACAGTGGAAACGCCTCGCGGAAATAAACATTTGAATTTGAATTCACCACACGCTGGGCAGTACGACGTCGACGAGCAGTAGGCAGTGCTAGCAGGCTTTTGACTCTTGACTTCTAGAGCTAAAAATAGAAAAGCGTTTCTTCTTTATTGTACTTCTTCTAAACAATTTGAAAAAAAAACTATAGACAATACTGTAGTACTCGTTTGCAACCAACTTCAAGTATACAAGTAAATTGTTACTTATTGATTATTTGTCTCTATATCATCAACATGCCCACCCATTGTCCATGTTTGACCATACACAACTAATTGTAAACCTTTTTCATGAGGTAAATTGTTAATCACATTTCCTATATCTTAGATGCGTGACTTTAAAAGAGGAACACTGAAATAGAAAACTGAACAAGTACTCAAGCTAGAAGATGAACAATCCCCCCTCCAATCTAAATCTAATGGTCATCATGCTATGTCGCCTAAAAGAAACATAAATATGAGGCACGTGTATTTTAGCAATTCTTATTGTTAATTGCATTTGTGCGAACACAAATAAGATTGCATCAAGTTTGTGGTTTTGTCCAATAGATTTTTTGTGTTCCCAAAATCAGGTCTGCACACAATGTTTTCCTCCACAGACAGACCACTGTCATGTTCTAACCCAAAGCAAAATAAATATATAAGTAAATAATAAAAATCCGTTGTGGAGTGAACAAGCAACAAATTGAGATATCACCAAGCGAAGGGGATGCTCTCTTCCTCTCGCCCACGAGTGTACCCTGACCCCGCCATTGCTGCCGACGCCCTCTACTTCCTCCCTCTCGGCCTCTCCCTCCCCTTCCCCTTCCCCTTCCCCTTCCCCTTCCCCTTCCCTGGCCACGACCAAGCCGGCACCAATGCTCCCGAGCCTGAACCCTAGCAGCCAGATCCTGAAGCCTCCACCACCAGCAGCGCTGCCCATCGTCCTCGCGCCTGAGCTCCCTGGCTCCGCCCCCTTCCCGAGCCCGACCTCGCCTTCCCCCTACCATTCCTCTACCTCTGCTCGCATCGCGGGCTCCGGCGCCCCTAGGTGCCCCTGCCCGACCTCGTCGTCGTCGTCGCTATCGAGTCCTGTCGGTATGCCCCCTACCCTCTAGCTCGCTGGATCCACCATCCCTTCAGAGGTAAGTGCTGGATCAACCTCGGATCCCGCCTTCGTACTGGGCTGGCCGTAGGTAGCTCTCGTCGGCATTGGGCCGGCCACCTCCTCCGCGGTGCTAGCCATTCAACCAGCACCGGTGGCCCCCGACTGTAGCGGCACCTTCAGTGATGGGGCTCTACCATCTCCTCCGTCGCCGGGTATTGTTGCGCCAACCACAATTGAATCGTTATTGGATGATTCGTTGGTCATCTCTGAGGACTTCATGAGTGAAGACAAGGACAACGAAGCAGTTCCTATGACCCCACTGTCACGTGCGGTTGCCACCGTTGGCACAGCACTAGCTAGGGCAGGTGCTGCCCCGTGGCCATGGGCCTTGACACCTTCCAACCATTAGCCACCGCTCTGAGCCCGTCATCAACCTTGTCCCCCAGTGTCTCCCCTTTCCATCTGAGGGGTAGCATGGTGAGACGACCCAAGGCCCATCATTGGGTGGATGAGGACCCCATCTACGTCTAAGATGTAGAAATAACGCTAGCCTCTTTTGCACCTACCTAGATGCTATTCATCACGTACCGCAATCGCTAAGGCTGTCGATGCGACCTAGGTCCCTGCCACACACCCAGTATTTAGGCCATGGCTGCATGGGGACGGGCCACTAGGGTGCTGGTCGAATAGGAGGGAAGCGTTGTTAGACGCGTCCACAGCCGGTGCACGGCATGCTTCCTCGCCTAGTGGAGGGCCACATCACGGCACGCCAGCACCTCGACCTTCATCAATCGGTGTCCACCTCTCGTGCCGATGGGTGCCGTGAGGTCCTCTGGCGATAGGTGACGCAAACGGCAATCGCCCCACCAGTGCTACCTAGGCCAGCTCGCGGGGGTCGGCCGGTGAGTTGTCGGCCACCGAGGTACATCCTGGCAGATCTTCATGGCAAGTGCCTCCGTTGCCTCTCCTCCGCCCATGGGGTGGCCACCTGCAAGCTGCTATGTAGCATTATTTGTGGTGCAGGGGTCTTCGATAGGTTGTGGGTGCCTCCAAGGAGCCAAGGCACGTGGGCAATCGTGCATCAGCAACCGTGCCTCGGATCATCCTGATGCAGCGATGGACCATGGTGGTTCATATGGTTCGCGCGAGCCTGTTGAAGCGACATTGACCTCAACCGCCCCTGCCACTAGTCGATGATGGCAAAGGTGGAGGCGATGCTAGTGTTAGTGGCGTCATGGGCGACTGGCTGAGTCCACGCTGACAGCACCGGCCACCGCCTTGATTGCCTCTGGAAGCTCAGCTAGGGCCACCCAAGTGCAGCGCCACCCTAAGCATGACCTGCATGCAAAGGTGATGTGCACATTCGATGGTCCTTCTGCCTTGGTCTTGTCCTGATCTCACCTTAGTTGTTGGCGCATGAGCTGGCGTAGCTCACGCCTCCTTGGGAGGTTATACCCAACGTTCAAGCTGACGACATAGTCGCCCTCGTGGGGGTCTACGGAGATGCCTCTTGTGGCGGTTGTCTCCTCGCCTCAGTCATGAGCACAGGAGTTGGCGCAGCAGACGCCTCCTCGGGTTGGTCAACCCGATGTCAAGCTTGGCGACGAGACACCCACACCACGTGAAGCTGAACAATGAAATAGAAGACGAACACTTTAAAAATGAATAGTGAAATAAAAAATTGAACAAGTACTCAAGGTAAAAAATGAACAATCCCACTCCAATCTAAATCTAATAGTCATGCTACGTCGCCTCAAAGAAACATAAATTTATAGGATAGGTACTCTTAGGTTAGGTTTCCTTTCTCCGTGTCACGCGGCTGGAGTTCTATCTCGTGCCTTTCTTCCACGGGGATGATGCCGGTTTCAGTCTGGTCTCTGTCCATGTTGACCTCCGGTGCTGCTTCGTCGGCGAATAGGAGATGGACGTTGTTTCTTTTGCTCCTCTGGAGCTTTGCCGACGCCGAGGTTGGATCCGCATCCATTGCACCTTCCTATTTGCGAATGGAGGGTGAGAGAAAAACACTCCTAAAAAATATATAAGAAGAATCATACCCATCCCGACCCCCAAGCGCCCCATCCATGGGCGAGTCGGGGGACAACCGACCTGTCACCGCCCAGCTCCCTTCACCGGCCCCCTCTGGTAACCGGGCTGGAAGACAGCGGCCAACGGTGGCTGCTCCCGCATAGGGCCTCCGTCAGCTCCATGGCCTGCCTCCGTCAGCGTGGACTAGTGAAACATTGAACCAATCCGGTCCGGTCCTAATGCAATGAACAGGCTGAGCATCTAATGAATTTTGACCAAATCTTCACCACGTTCACACCAATTTGAAAGCCCAACAAAAAGGAAAAGCCCTAGTGGAAAGGGCCTCCCATGCTCCAAATATCCCATGGCGGTCGACATTGGGCTAGCAGTAGTAGTCAGCTGAATCACCAACAGGGCCGCTAGCTGGGACTCAACACCATTGGCGCCCAAGATCAATTCCAACAAGAAGGTGAACAGGTACATCAACAGGTACTCCCTCTGTTTTAAAAGGTTTGTCGTTTTTTCTTCTCGAAACACAAATTTGACTAAATATATGTTTAAAAATATTAATATTTATAATACATAATTAGTATAATAAATGGTACTGAATGTCTTTTTTCATCTTTTTCTTCTTTTCTTTTACAGATTTTTTTACATTGAATATTATACGTACGCATTAAAATTTGAAAAGTAAGAATGAAACTAATTTGGACGATCATCCCCTTCATCGAGTTCATACTCACAGGGTCACAGCAATGACCGATAGGGCCCACGGTCACTTGCGTTGGTCAACGTACTCGTAGGGACGATCGATAACAGTACTCACGGGGCCCCGGATGCAAGTTCACCTGGCGCCACTGTTGGGCTCGGTCTCCACGAAGATGCAGACTCAATGCACAGCCGACTGCCGCCTGACCCAGCAGGTGTGCCCAGATTTCTCCCGATTTGAGGGCACAGCGAACTGGAATCTCACAGGGCGTGCCGCTGGACCGCCCGTGCTCGGTCCATGCGTGTGCCCGCCGTGTGCAGCGCGTCGGCCGAGGTGGCGCATGTAGGCGGCAGGCCCTCAGCCGCAGACGATGGTAGCCCTGCCCTGCTACAGGCCGGGCCCTGGCGCGTGTAGGTCGATCAGCCTGTCGGAGGTTGATCCGCCGGGCAGTGTGTGCAGCCGTGCTGCGTCTTCTTGCGCCTTCAATTCCGGTTGTTTAGATTCTAAATTTTCACGCCAAATTTAATACGTAGAATTCTTATTCTTCATCGTATTAAAATATCGGCATATGTATAGAGTATTAAATTTAGATAAGATCAAAAACTAATTGTATAGTTTTATTATATTTTACGAGGCGAACATTTTAAAACTAATTAGTTAAACTTTAGATAATTTTTACTAAATACAAACTAAATATTACAGTGCGTTTATTTGATGTGACACTATGCATAATTCGACGAGGAACTGAACAGGTCGACCGAACCTCGGGACCGCACGCCCATTTTAAACTTGTACCAAATCTGGTCAAGTTAGTCTGTGCATGTGGAGAATCTAAAATCGTTAGCATTTTAAACTTGAGACCTTATTTTTGAGTTTTTTTTGAGTGTTTTCCCATCCAAGTTCATTTTTAAAATTCGTATTTTGAATTTTGAAATTCACACTTAGTTTAGCATGATCAGATAAATTCAAATGAAAAAGTTTTCAACTACAATATCTAATTATTTCTTGAGATCTTCGAACTTTATTTTAGGTATTTGGTCATATGTTTATTCGACATAGTGGTTCTAACATTATTCATAATTCTTATATATCTCTTCGGTAGTTTCTTTAACTTATTTGGGAGACGTAGATTTTGTGTACAACGTTACTATCGATTTGTCAAACAAAGAAATAACCAATATAAACTTTGTAGATCTTAAAAAGTTATACAACTTTGTAGTAGGAAACTTTTTTTATTTGAGTTAATTTAGTCCCTCAAAATGTATTTTATAAAATCTCTTTGCCGAGTGCCAAAGAAAGGCACTCGGCATAGAGGTCTTTGTCGAGTGCCAAAATGAAGGCACTCGACAAAAGAGGTCTTGGTCAAGTGCCAAATTTGGCACTCGGCTAAGACCTTATGTGCTAAGTGCCCGAAATTTGACACTCGGTAAAGACTTTTGCACTCGCCAAAGATTTAATTTCCAGTAGTTTTAGGATGCTTTCCAGTTTCCAACAAATGAAACTTTGACACGAAACAGTCAGTGCAAGATTTCGAAGCGCGATTTCACAACCTATTTTACAACAAGATCAAAAGCTAAAAGTTGAAATATAGAATACTACATATCATATAAAGGGATGAAATAATAGTTTATATAATACAATTTTATGTTTAAACCAAATACATATCATTCTAGGTAAAAAAAGATTAATCCTAGAAACAACTGCACATGAAACCCTAGAAAGAAAAAAAGATGGATCCAATATTGTTTATAAAAATAAAAAAATTCATCCAACTGGTACAATATAATCACCACTATAAATAAAGTCCATTGTACAGATTAAAAGGCTAAAAAATTTGGGAAATTAATCAAAATTAAGGATCATGTCGTTAGAGCATCCGCAGTGTGTGGTGCTATCTCGGTGTGATACAATAAATGTTGCTATTGTACCGGTTCCTACATATTGTGGAGTCGATTCGATGGAGACCCCGGTCCTTTGTATCAAACTCGGGTCGAAACCTTTGCCCCTTCTTCTCTCTCCTACCGTTGCTACTCCCTCCGCCGAGATGAATTCGGTGACCGACAATGGGGACTACAGGGAAGTTGAGGTGAAGTGCTCGTCGCCCAAAGCTCGAGGATGGACACCGCGCCGCCATGTCGCTTGGAGCTGGAGGAAGGATACCATGCCGACGGCCCGGGACGCTTCCTCCACGCCCAGCCCCGGCGGTCGCCTCTGCCGCACCATGGCTGATCCAGCTCGCGTGGCCACATCCTCGAGGAATACGGTGGGCGAGACAGCGGGCGAGATCCTGAGGGTGCTGGCATGGGGTTGGGAGGTCACGGGGAACGGCGCCTCCACGGAGTAGATCTCCTTGAGCGCATCGAAACCAAACGGGGACGTGGACGGCGAGATGGCGCAGAGGCGGGTAGTGGTGGTTGGCGCAACGGTAGCATGTCGGCAGCTAGCCGTGACGAGTATGGCCTTGGGGCTAGGGGCAGGGCGCATGGATCGGGTGGCCGCCTTCGCTGCCATGGTTCTGGCTTACAGTCCAGATCTGGGCGTAGGAAGGCCATGGAGAGAGAGAGAGATTAAGAGGAAGAGAAGGAGGCCGGAGAGCCAGTGTCGCCCACTCGCCGGCGAGGAGGGAGGAGGCTGAGGAAGTTGCGGACGGGGCACGGTGCTATGGGAGACTGAGCGGTGGCGTCGTGAACAAATCGCCGAATCACAAATCAGATGATTTTTCTTTTGGGCGTGGGGCCTTATATCGACCTGGCCTCGTTGCTATACATTACCTGTCCAAGAACAAGCGTTGTCTAATCGTCCATGGGGTCTGCCAACGACCCCGCGTCGGCTCGATACATCGTGGATGCTCTTAAAATATAGACGACAACTAAAGTCATCATAGTTTAAGTAAAAGTTTCAAGTAAATATATATTCGAGATACAAATAGGTGGTATACGGAGAGAGAGCAAAACAACGATGGTTATTTATTAAGAATACATAAAAAAACAAAAATTGATATAAACTATAGAGTACCAATTATCATAACTAAATATAGATTATAGACTGCAAAATATGTTTAGTATAAGTAGTTTTTATTACTTTCGCATGGGTTGATGAACTAGTAAATACTTAATTGAAATGTTTATTTATTTGTTTGTTTTATGTATTATAAGAAAAATAAATTAAATGTATGTTAATTCCTTTACAAAGAGATAAGAATAGGTTTGGTGAATTGAAAACAATTTTATTTTATAGAAAAACTGAGCTTAATTTAAACTAAAAATCTCGACGGAGATCCTATCGGTTTGTAATGGGCCGATACCCCCTGTCGTCGTGTGGTGAATTCAAATTCAAATGGTTGCTTCCATCAGCCGTTTCCCACTGTGCCAGGCAAAGCCATTTCCATCGGTCGTGGTCTGGGTCGACGCATTCATATCGGCCCTGTTTGCTTGGTCGTTTCTGGCTGCTGCTGATTTTTTGTGAGAGAAATATACTGTTGAATGGCTGGCTGATTTGACTAATAAATTTAAACAGGCTGATAGCTCTAGTGAAGCGCTTGGCCTGGCTCTCTGCTCTGCTCTGGTCAGCAACGCATGCTGCTTAGTAGACGGCAGCACGCCAGCACCTGCCAGGCCCGCGGCGCCGGTGCTGCCTCCTGCTGACAAATGCTGCTGCTTTTCCTGTGCTATAGCGCGCATACGGCCATCGCCATGGAGGAGGTGCCCGGCCTCCGATTGTGAACCCGCCATAATGAAGAAAACATAAACGTTTGTAGCAGGTTTCACACGAGCAGTCTTTTTACATTAGGAATTTCAAAGGATAAATCATTCTCACTCACTAACTAAGGATAACTGCTTGGTCCCTGTTTGGATTGCATTCTTTTTACATTAGGAATTTCGAAGGAATAGCATTCCTTTGTTCTGACGCATGACATCACTATCCGTTTGGAATAGAGGATTGCAATTTCCCTTTGGGGAGGAAAGGCTTGCTTCACATCTCAAAACGTAGGAGCTAGAGAAACTCCACTGTGCTCTCTTTGCTTTCTTTTCCTATCGTGAAGTCCAAGACAGAGAGATCGAAGCAGCAGCCAGCGCAGGTAAGATTCTTGTTCACGTGAGGTTAGGTGCTTTTATTTGTCCGATGGCAATCCTGAGTTTCATTTATACAAATGACTGAATGTTTGACGTGTTACCCGTCGTGGAAAAACAAACTCAGCTGCACTTCTATATACTTCCTCCAGACCCATATATGTGGCGTGCGTTGTTTCTTTCTTTTTTTAAAATGGCCATTTTTATCTTTTTTTTAGAAAGGACAAATGGCCATTTTATCTGACCCAACACTTACAAGCATTTTTATTAGGCAAGGCACTCTTCTCTCTGCACGTATGCAAAATTGATTCGCTATTTTGTACGTACTGTACATATATAGAACATGGAGTAGCATGCAGAGCAGACCGCTGGTGCTGTCCTGAGTCCGTCATCCGTCATCCTCAAAGCACTCAGCCGGTCTGCAAGATGCTGCAGCGCCCAGCAGCTGCTGCTCACGTCCAGCAGCGACAGCGGCCGCTAGCAGCAGCACATCACTAGGGCCTCGTTACGCAGAATTTTTATTTTCCGTCACATCGAAATACCGACAGTATTAAATATAGATAAAATTAAAAATTAATTATATAGTTTTATTATACTTTACGAGACAAATATTTTAAACCTAATTAGTCAAAGTTTAAATAATTTTTATCAAATACAAACGAAATAATATAGAAATTCTGTTATAGGAATTCTAGCCCTAATTTAGGGATAAAAAAAGGCCTAGATGCTGCAGCTCCGGGAAGCAACACCACCTCAAAGGACCGCAAGGGCCGGGGGAAATGGCTTGTGCCACCAGCTCCCTCTCCCCACATAAGCATAGGAGGTGCTCGGCCTTCGCTTGTCAACCCGCTCCTCCCCGCCATCATGCTGTAGGACCTTCCAGTGCTACTATGATCTCCTCTTCCAAGTACCAATAAACACCATCACTTCCAAATTCCTCTTCTCCCAATCTCACCGATGGACGTCACCACTTGCAATGACATCCTCTTCTCACCGATGGACGCCACCGCTTACAATGACGCTCTCTTCTCACCGATGGCTGCTGATCCCTATCCTGGTTACAACTGTGTGGGCGGCGCATATGGCGAGGACACGAGTGCTGCAAACGTCTACTATTCCCACTTGCCAGCTACTGATGTGCCCATCGAGTCTGACTCCGACGGCAGCCTCTGCAACATGGAAGGTTTCTGCTGCATCTCTCCCTTCTCGATCTCTCTGTCAATCATATTTCTCTATCTAACATTATATTATGGTCTTGTTATCTTGGCATGAAGTAGGCACGATGCCGTCGTCCCCATTGGGTGGTGGCAATGGTGGTGGGCAAGAAACGGCCACCTACTACAGCCACCACCAGCAGGGCCAGGGCCAGGAAGAGGCGGCGAACAGGGACTACCGCCAGTCCCAGTCCCGGTCGAGCAGCTGCGTCGTCAGTGCGGCTCCGCAGCAGCAGATGGCCGCTGTTGGCCGCGATGTTGAGCGGTGCGTCGGGAGGAGGATAGGCACCGCCGGCACGGGCAAGTAGGGAGACCACAAGCAGCAGACGACGTGGCTCCGGAATAAGAGTGGGTGTAGGGGAGTCACCTGGTAAGCTGCTCGATCTGCTGACCAAGATTTTCACTTTTATATCCTTGTCTCATCTAATCTTTTGTTGCATTGCATGCGTCGTTTATTTTGCTATTACTTTGACGTACACGGCATTGATAATTGGAGCTTGTGAAATTCTACTCCTGCTTCATAATTTGGAGGTTTCGACTTACTGTATTTCTACAAGTAACCTTCTTGTTAGTTTCTACCATTGATGTGGTTGCTATGTAAAATGCTTCGTGCCATATCGTCTTAGGGACAATTAGGAAAACGTCCTAAAAAAAGATGTGCTTAGGAAATTAGCCCTTTTTCTTTTGAACTTAGGAATCTAGACTCAAAACAAAAGTTTATTAGGAAAATGGTCTTTCATCAGTTTTGGCCTCTAACAGTGTTAACTTTAAAGTAAAAAGACCATTTTACCCCTGAGGGACAAAAAATAAAGAACAAAGTTTTATTTATTTATTATAATACGTTTTCAGTGTGTGTATATATATATATATACTGAGTATATAATCACATTCAACCACATATATTCACGCATAAGCAACATAACCGTATATATAAATATTTTCACAAATGCATAGTTCACAAATCCAACATAGTTAAGTTGTCACACAAACTACCCATATAATCACACATATTTTTGAAATTGCCAAATAAATAATTGGAAAAAGTCTAGTTAACCCCCCAACCTATTGAGGACTGAATACTTCGTCCCTTGAACTATAAAACTAGCTATCTACCCCCTCAACTTTGCAAAACCGGTCACATAACCCCCTTAGGTTGTTTTGATAGTGGTTTTGCCACCGTGGCAGTTGACATAGATGATGACATGGTGACGGCCTACACAGTGGCAGAGCCAGGATTTCATCAAGACTAGGGCCTCTTTCTAGAGATGATGACGTCGACTCTAGTACCCAGCTCAACAAGGTCCCATTAATATCACCCAGAAAGATCTAAAACAAGATAATATGCTGATTAAACTGAAATTGATAAGTCATACTAATCTAGTTGCGTACAAATTGATTAAGAAAAAGTGGATCATAATTACCAGATTGACAGAAGAGAGAAGGAGCCAAGGGGCCTTTTTCGGTGGGATCCCCGCATCTTCCTGCCAACAACCGCCATGAGGCTACGGTGTGGCCGGTGGGGCGGTTGCTCGTCTGGCCATGGGCGCACCGCGCATGGCAGCATGGAGTTGTCCGGCTTGGACCTGGCTGGGTGGATCCCTCGATGTGGATGCGTGGGTGGCAGCCAGTGGACAGCAGACAACGCTTGACCTCGGGCCTCGGCAGGCATTGGTGAAGTATTGACAAGGCACCACGGGCGCCAGGCGGGGCTGGGAGGCGGTGAACAACGGGGATTTTACGCAGCGGGGCAGGAAGTGGAGGCCGTCGCCAATGTCGGGACCTGCACGGGGCGTGGCGGGGAGGGGAGGCTGTGGCCGCCGGGTAGTGCTCGGACATGGAGAGGAGTCATCTTCCTCACGGTGGAATGAAGCATCATATGCCATTTTCTAACAGGCCTTCACTTATGGGCCTAAAAATTTACATCGGGGTACAAGTGTTTTGGGCCGGTTGGAAGTGTGAAGGGCAAGTTGAGGCTTCGAAGTGAAGGACCGTGCGATGGTGAAGCTTGGGCAAGACTTGACGCCGATGGACCGACCAACGGAGAAGAGCAAGTAATATCGAGATCAATGAACCAAGACGGTTGCATGATGACGTGAAGTGTCAAATGTCATGTAAAGGCTTGGCGGTTGAAGGATTGACAAAATGGACACAAGGCAAAGGTATAACCTATAGGGCCATTTTGTTTCGCACTCGAGACACCATAGAGGGTGTGAATGGTTTAGGATCGATTGCCGAACTATGAAGAGGGGAGATCTTCGGTAATTCGGTTCATTAGTACCACTAGGTCCATCATTTCATGTGATTGCATTTAGGATCTAGTGCGCGATAAAAATCCTTTGGAAAATGGCTTGAAATGCTAACTCACTTGCACATGGAGATGCCACATGATGGAGTTTAGCACATTTGCAAAGGTGATGGTGTTTGCAGGGTTGAGTTGGGTTTGGTAACCGCAAGCTCGGGGGGATTCGGTGTTTTTGAGAAAATTAGATGCATATTCTCCATAGCGCTGGATGCAAAATCTTGGTGAAAACATGCTATTTCTCGTGTACAAAGTGTTATACTTGTTGATTAGCATGTATGATAAAAGGCGGCGAAGTTTGGCGCCGACGCGGGCTTGAAAGTGCAAACCTTCCAAGCGCCGGACGCTGGCATGCGAAGCGCCGGACGCCGGTCTGGCGTGTCTGGCGCGTGGAAGGAGAGGCAGGCAGTCTGGCGCGTGCGCCGGACGCGTCTGACGTGACGGCCCCGAGCGCGGTACGCACTGAGTAGCGTCCGGCACTCGGCGGACGTGTCCGGCGCGTTGTGCGTGGCATGGAGGGTGAACGAGCCGGACGCTAAACAGAGGAGGGGCAGCGTCCGACGCTCAGTCGAACTGACGTGTCCGGCGCTCCCGGTGCTTGACGCGCGGATGGTGAACGCGCCGAACGCGTCTGGCGGTTCCATCAGGCGCGTCCGGCGCGTTGATCTGAGCCGTTTCGAGAAGTAGCCATTGGGAGGCAACGATTGACTTTGAATGCGGGCGACACGTGGCGCACGATGGAGCGCCGGATGCATCCGGCGGTTCCATCTGGTGCGTTCGGCGTGTGTTTCTCATGTGTGCTGAGGGGGCAACGGCTAGTTTGATGGATGAGGGTTATAAATAGTTGTTGGTCGGCCTTGGGCTGTTACTCTTGACTCTCTAACTCATTCATCATTTCATTGAGCTAAAAAATAGCCCTCCTCTCATCCTCTCTTGCTTGGTTTCACATCATAAGTGAGGATTGAGTGATTCGATGTGCATTGCATGAGTTGATTCATCTAGTGGCACTTGCGAGTCGTTTTGCCGGTGATTTCTTATTGAGCACCGTCACCTAGCCGGCTTGGAGATTGTTGGAGGCGTTGGGAAGAGTTGGTGATTGTTCTTGCCCACCTCTGGTGTTGATTTGTAAGAGGTTCTTGTGCTTTTCCTCGGTGGAGCGCCAAAAGCAACTCTAGTAAATTGCTTGTGTCATTGAGTTACCACGCTTGAGAGTGGTATCTTGCGGTTCCCTTGTGGGGGAGTGCCTTACAGGGCAAGTGGCTTGAGGGTCACACCGAGGAACCATATAGGTGGAGGTCGACACAACGAGGACTAGCTTGTCGGTGTACAAGTGAACCTCGGGAGAAAAATCATTATGTCATCTCTTGTCTCCCGGTGATTGGTTCTTCATCGATATATTTATATTTATATTGTTGTCATTGTGATCGATTGAATATCATCTTGGTAATTGGCAACAACTTCACTCCACCGTCGGTATTGAAATTGCTATCCTACCCCTTGTATTTACTTTATTATATATATTCATATTGTATAGCTTGTGTAGAATAGATTATCTTGATAGCTCAATAGATTAGAAGGTAGTGATGTAGTCTTTGCGTGACATAGAGATCATAATATATATTAGAATTGTCACTAGGAGGCTTGCTCTCAATCTAGGCTAGGCAAACCGCGGTTATCGCCATTTGTTATACTAATCAAGTTTTGTCTAGTGGTTTGTAGAATTTTTAATAGGCTATTCACCCCCTCTAGTCATCTAGGACCTTATAGCCGACTACTAGGGCCCAGGCCCTAGGGGCCTAGGCCGTAGATCTATCACTGGGCCCACATGTCAGCCACACCACCCATACTGTCTCCCTTCCCACCTTCCCATAGGCGGTGGATGACGTAGCGTGCGTGAAGATGCATGAGGCTGGCCCAGTGCCTATGCGGTGACCACAACATGGAGTGGCACCACACGAGGTCGAGGCCGCCAGCCAGGGTGCCAAAAGACGCACGAGGCGGAGCTCCCTGCGCCGTAGAGCTTGCCCGCGACGCATCGAGGCCGGGGCGGAGCTTCTCATGCCACGTCTGGACCGGGGCGGAGGATGTCTGCGTCGTAGTGGAGCTGGGGCTCGAGCTCAGAGCCCCATCATTATGCCAGATGTGCCCGCACGGCGAGGTCGCACCCGTCGGAGCCCCGTCTTCGCGCCAGCTGCATCCGCCGGAGCTTCACCGTCGAGCCAGCCTCGTCCACCTGGCGTGGCCGCACCTCACCGCACTGCAAGGCCACGCTCGACAGAGCCCTGCCGTCGGGCCAGACGCACCTGCGCGCCATGGCCGCAGCTGCCCCCACCACGAGATGACCTGTCTCGCCAGAGCCCCACCGTCATGCCTGCCTTGTTCCACCGGAGCAGCACCGTCGCACTACCCGCACTTGCCCGATGTAACCCCACCCGCCCATGAGGTCGCGCCTTCCAGAGCCGAGCATGAGGCGTGGCGACGTCTCCTCTGCTTCCGCACTGCTGCCGAGGAAGAAGCAGGTGCCGCTGGTGGAGGAGCTCGGGGAAGGAGGCGTCGCCGCCATGGTTGGGCCCGCGCTCGCACCACTGCCTCGGGTAGACCGCCGCGCCCGCGGGCTCGTCCAGATCGGCTATCGGTGAGAGAGGAAGAGGGTGGCATGAAAGAGTGGGGGAGAGGAGAGAGAGGGGAGAGAAGAGAGATGGGGTGGCTGACATGTGGGCCATCGTCCACGTCAGCTGCCACGGTGGCAAAACCACCATCGAAAACAGCCTGAGGGGTTATGTGACCGGTTTTACAAAGTTGAGGGGGTAAAATAGCCGGTTTTATAGTTCAGGGTGTTAAGTAGTTAGTCCTCAATAGGTTGGGGGGTTATCTATATTTAAATAATTCTACAGAACATGGCTAGTTTCATATTTTTTAAAAAACTAGATATCTCAAGGAGCACAACAAAATTTGGTTCACCAAAATTGGAGTTACCAAACTCGAAATATGAGTTTCCAAAGATTCAGCCAAACATTTACAAATAGATAAGCCCTTCCCTTTTCTCAAATTCAAGCACAAGATCATTGACGTGATTTCAACAGAGGAGCTCGACATGCTCACGGTTCCAGCGTTCCGGCAGCACGTTGGCGGCAGGGAAATGGCGGGGAAGCACTGAGAGGCTAGCGCGCACCTGCAGGAGCCCTCGGCTCGGCCAAAAATGGCTCGTGGCGCAACGGCCACGGACGGCAGTGGCTCACGCCCGCGCAACCATGACGGCAGCGGTCAGAGACGGGGAGGAGGCGCGGGAGGGGCGGTGTGACAAGACGAAGGCACAAAGGAGAGGAGGAACGGCGGCGGCAGCGCTGCTACTGCTCTCCTCTGCCGCTGCTCTCCCCGGGCACGAAACTGAATGAAGTAAGGAGGGGCAGGTGCGGCGGATCCATCCTTGGCAGACCTGGATCCGCCGACTGGGGCGGCAACGGCGGCCCCGTCGTGCGGCCACAGCTGGGAAGAAGCCCGACTCACGGACACGAGACCAAACAGGTCGGGGGCGTGTGAAAGTGGTACAGAGGGGTAGAAACGGCTTTTTTTACGATGCACAATGCCAAACTTCACGGAGCCCCTTGACGGAAGTAACAGAAGGCCATTTCCTAATAAATTTTTTGTTTTGAGGCCAAATTCCTAAGTTCAAACAAAAAAAGGCCAATTTCATAAACACGACTTTTTTTAGGCCGTTTTCATAATTCTCCCATCGTTTTAATGCATAAACTTAGTAGAATAGAATACTCCTTCAGTTCAATACTCCTGCAGTTCCAGCTATCAATGTGGCAGGTATTCTCTTGTTATGGAGCAAGCAATTTATTTTGTTACTCTGTCTTTTATGCCAAACAATTTTCGTTGTTTCAACCACACAGTTTTATATTCAATGATGAAGCGTTTTGTTTGTGTTTGATTCACTGGAGCAGCCGGGGTGACAAATACGAAGCCAGCTTGAACTACAGAGAGCATGATGGGCAGAATAGTAAACTCAGAAATGGTTAGCTAAATAAAAAAAAAGTGATTTAACAAGTCTTATCTATGACCTTATAATTCCTTTCTGACATTCTTTTTCAAATGGTGATTCTTGGGTTTGCCATAATTGAATGTGATTGGCCTCGCCTCCTCGCAGTATATCTAGGTAAGAAGAATCATTTCTTATCCATTCATTTTTTGTTGTTGTCAATCATATAGCTGTTTTGATCGAGCTTCATCTAGTAGATTCATACTTAAATAGGAAATGCTATATGATTATTAGGTCTTTACAACACTAAAGACGAGGCCGCAAGGGCTTATGATCTCGCTGCTGTAAAATATTGGGGTCCACATGCTCCCATCAACTTCCCCGTAAGTGTCATGGAGATGAAGGAATTTCATTCAAGAAAATTGGAGTTAGGATGTTCATTTATATGTAACTGGCTAGCACAACACTTTTTTTTTGGCAGGTAGAAAACTATCGAGATGAAATTAAGGAGATGACATCCACGCACTACAGGATTCGTTCTCTTTACCGACTGCAATGCGCACTCGGCAAAGGCAGAATTACAGTCGGCAAAGGCTTTGCCGACTGCAATTCCACGTGGCAGTCGGCAAAGGGCTATCGGCAAAGAAAACGTCGGCGAAGGCGGCTTTGCCGAGTGCCACGTGGCATGCAGTCGGCAAATGCTTTGCCGAGTGCCACGTCGGCACTCGGCAAAGCCACGTGGCGCCGTCAGCCTGACGGGTGGCTTTGCCGAGTGCTGACGGCGGGGCACTCGGCAAAGAAAAAAAAATTATTTTTTTTAAAATTTCTTTGCCGAGTGCCGGCAGTCGGCAAAGAATTTTTTTTAAAAAAAAATTCTTTGCCGAGTGCTGGCACTCGGCAAAG
>CM041647.1:37918507-37961628 GCA_023333625.1 Bothriochloa decipiens | reverse complement strand
GCGGGCCTTGGCGGGCGGGGGGCGCGGGGGCCGGCGGCGGCTGGCCGGCCGGGGGTGGTGTGGGGGCGACGGGGGGGAGGGTGGCCGGCGGCGGGCGGCGGCCGGCGGCTGGGCGGGTGTCGGGGGGCGCGGGGGGAAAGGCGTGTGGATAAGATACGGGTGGGTGAGTATTATTTTAACCGTCGCCTTTGCCGAGTGCCACTTGGACGGCACTCGGCAAAGAGGGCACTTTGCCGAGTGCCACGTAGAAGGCACTCGGCAAAGAATGTCACCTTTGCCAAGTGCCACGTTGGCGGCCGCGGCTGGCCACGGCCGGCAGCCGCGGCGGGCCGGGGCGGGCGGCCGGCGGCGGAGCGTCGCCTTTGTCGAGTGCCACGTCGGCGGCACTAGGCAAAGATGGCACTTTGCCAAGCGCCACTTGGATGGCACTCGGCAAAGTAACTCGGCCGGCCGGCGGCCGGCAGCGACGGGCCGCAGCGGGCGGCTGGCGAAAGGCAGCGGCGGGCCGGGGCGGGCGGCCGGCGGCGGAGCGTCGCCTTTGCCGAGTGCCACGTCGGCGGCACTCGGCAAAGAGCTCACTTTGCCGAGAGCCACGTAAAAGGCACTCGGCAAAGTGTGTCCCCTTTGCCGAGTGCCACGTCGGCGGCACTCGGCAAAGAGCTTCTTTGCCGACTGCCAGCTACGGCACTCGGCAAAGATTTCATTTTTTTTGAATTTTGAATTCAAACTTTTTCTGTAGCCCAAGTATATTGTATTGAAGTACATGTTCGAATTTGGGTCCTTTTTATAATATTTTACTATATTTTGTTCATTTATTTTATTTACTTGTATTTTGCACGATAATCCAAGTTTGAACTGCTGGTGCATAAAATAATGAGACGTAGCCATTCAAAAAATGGTATTCACGTTGGAGAGTGTATTTTGAGGCCGTATCCATAAACTCACCCAAACTTTTACACGTCTTGTCCACGAAAAACGACCATCCAGGTATGGTAGAAGTGTTTATAAATTATATAAAATCCAAACGAAGTCCAAAAATGACGAAACTTGTCGAGGTGTGTCGGCATCGCATGTCGACGCTATGATAAAAATTTGAGAATGTTTGAAGCAAGTTGAGACGTCGGATGTCTACAACCTAGACATCTCCACATGTGATCACCTTGTGATCACATGTGGAGATGCGTGGGTTTTAGGCACGCGACGTCATAACTTGCTTGAAACTTTCTTAATTTTTTACCATAGCCTCCATATGCGATGGCGAGACATGTAGTCAGGTTTTGTCATTTTCGGACTCCGTTTGGATTTTATAAAATTTAAAAACACTTTCCACGCGCGTGACTTGGCGTGTTCCGACACCAACACGGTCGAAATTTCACGCAAGGCCCTGTACACGGCCTCAACATGCTCCAAACATCATGAATATCAATTTTTGAATCACCGGATTCCATTATTTCATGTACCTGCAGTTCAAATCTGAAGTTGCCGGAAAAAATTAAAGAAACAGAAAAAATCAACGGAATATAGCTGAATAAATCAAAATGACCCCAAACTTGGAATTTGGGATGTACTTAGTGTAGCAAGGCAACACAAAAAAACTGGGATCGAAAATAAAAAAAAATTCTTTGCCCACATCTTTGCCGACTGCCATACAGGCTGGCAGTCGGCAAAGCCTACACCTTTGCCGACTGCTGACGGTGTGGCAGTCGGCAAAGGTGACGGCGTGGATGCCGTCAGGCCCTGGCCGGCCTTTGCCTACTGCCTGAGATTCCAGTCGGCAAAGAGCCCTTTTTGCCGAGTGTCGAAAAAAACAGTTGGCAAAGATTTTTACAGTCGGCAAAACACCAGTTTCCTGTAGTGACGGGATGGGAAGAATATGTGTTGCATTTGAGAAGGTTAGTTAGTGCTATGTGTGCAGTGTAGCTATCTATACATTGTTTCATTGACGTCTTCCTGCATTTCGTACGTTGTTAATGATCACAGGAAAACTAATAGATTTTCTCGAGGCGATTCCATCTACTGAGGAGTGTCAAGGTTCCACAGGAAAACTAATAGATTTTCTCGAGGCGATTCCATCTACCTAGGAGTGTCAAGGTTCGTGTTCGTTTGTTTGGAGTTGGGCATGAACAAATTTTCTCAATCCGGAAAATTCAGAAAATTCGGACCAGTTCCCACTCAGAGTTTAGTTTCTAGCATTGATTTAGTTGCAACGTGGAGAAAGTAGATATTCTACCAATAATCTTCTTCGGGTGGCCAGCAACTCATGCTTCATGCCAAATCGTTTTAATGCCCGAACTTAATAGAATAGGATACTCCTTTAGTTGAATATACTCATGCAGTTCCACCTATTAATGTGGCAGGTATTCTCTTGTTATGGAGCAAACAATTTATTTTGTTACTCAATCTTTTAGGCCAAGAAGTTTTTGTTGTTTCAACCACACAGTTTCATATTCAATGATGAAGCGTTTTGTTTGTGTTTGATTGTGAGGAGCAGCCGGGGTGACACATACGAAGCCAACTTGCACTATAGAGAGCATGATGGGCAGACTAGTAAAGTCGGAAAAGGTTAGCTAAATCCAGAAATAAGTGATTTAGCAAGTCTTATCTATCGTTTATAACTCCTTTCTAACATTCTTTTTCGAATGGTGATTCTTGGGTTTGCCATGACTGTCATTGGTGACGCCTGCTTGCAGTAGTATATCTAGGTAAGAAGAATCATTTCTTATGCAATCTTTTTTTTTTTTGTTGTTGTTCAATTATATAGCTGTTTTGATTGAGCTTCGTCTAGTAGATCCTACTTAAATATAAAATGTTATATGATTATTAGGTCGTTACGGCACTAAAGACGAGGCTGCGAGGACTTATGATCTCGCTGCTCTAAAATATTGCGGTCCAAATGCTCCCATCAATTTCCCCGTAAGTGTCATGGAGATGGAGAAATTTCATTCAAGAAAATTGGAGCTTGGATGTTCATTTATATGTAATTGTCTAGCACAACACTTTGTTTGGCAGGTAAAAAACTATCGAGTTGGAATTGAGGAGATGAAATTCAAGGGAAGGGAAGAATATGTTGCGCATTTGAAAAGGTTAGCTAGTGCTCTGTGTGCATCAAAGCTTGCTTCCTTGTTTCATTGATGTCTTCCTGTATTTGCTAAGTTTGTAATGATCACAGGAAAAGCGGTGGATTTTCTCGAGGCACTTCCCTCTACCGTGGAGTGTCAAGGTTGGTTCGTTTGGGGTTGGGCAGATCACACCACCACATTTTGCTTCCATAGTGCGTAGGACAACCAAAATACATGAAGATTCACAATGTACATGCTTGCTGTATTATTACAGGATTCGCGGAGGAAGATGGCGGTACGTGTCAGTTTCGAGGAAGAACAATCGGCGCCTTCAGTAAGAAAGATCTACCTACATGATTGCAGATTTGTATGGTCAGAAGTTTTTTTTTTTTTGAGGAAGGAACTAGAGCCAAAATTGTTCCATAAAGTTAGGTTGTTAAGTAAAAGAAGCTTTTAGCACTAATCCTTTGGTAGTGTCTGTTGTATTATCTATATATGTTAATTGTCTCATCAAAGTGCATTTGCTGTAGAAAAAGGTAGGCACGGAACATAAGCTTTTACCGCTAATCTGACCCCAAGTTGTGAGCATGGCTTTTGTGTTTACTTTAATCTAATCTTGGTTTCCCCATGCACTAACTAGATTAGTTGGTAGTACATATTTTTCATAAATAGGTCACTGTGCCAGCTGAGTTTGTTTCTTACATATCAACTTATTAGGTCACTAACTAAATAGGCTATTTATACATTCTATTTTTATCCTTAAAAATAGAGTGTGACAGGTATATAAGTTGCATGCAGGCACCGAAGAAGAAGCAGCTGAGGCGTATGACATAGCTGCGATCAAGTTCCTTGGCTTGAAGGCGGTGACGAACTTTGACAGCTGCAGACTGCTGCCCGTGGAGGAAGCACGCAATGCCAAGGTGATCCAGTCCGTGAACAATGCTAGCCCCATGCCTAGGCAAGCACTAACATCTCCCTGCCTACCGCAAGTGTTTGTGCAGCCAAAGCAGAGGACTATACATGTACATGATCCATCTGCACCTGCAATGCTGAGAGACAGTGCTGAAGCAGAGGCGCACGGGCATGGCTCCTGTGGGCAGGTGCCGAACGCGGACCAGCTTCACGAAGGAGCAGAAGAAGTGCTTGGAGCGGTTCGCGGAGCAGCTCGGCTGGCGGATGCCCAAGTTGGAGCTACTTCTGCCGAGAGATCGGAGTCACCAGGCAGGTCTTCAAGGTATGGATGCAGAACCACCGAGCTAGAGGCGGCGGCAGCGGTGGTGCGGGCGTCGCGTGAAGGATGGAAGTGTCGTATTGGAGGAAGAAACACCTGCCTACTTGACTGCAGATATGTATGGCTAGAATTGTTTTTATTTTGATGGACGAACTAGAGGTTTTAGCACTAATCCTTTAGTAGTGTCTACTATCTATACACTAGTTTTCGCACGGGTCAGTTCTCATTCCACGGAACAAAACGGTGCGTCATGGCTAGGAACATCATTACTCCTTTCCTGCTTCGTCCACGGCCCTGTGACTGCCTGCGGGATAAGTGCAGCACAGCACGGTCGTGTTCTGGCCTCGACGCATCGATACCAGCTGCAGTCTGCAAATGCGCGGCGTTGTTTTCCAGCCCTTTGCCTTTTGTTTTCTGAAGCGCTTGTCTTGACCTACTGCATGCTGCAATACATAATCGGACTACGAAGATGGGGCATTTGCGGCTCAGAGCCAGAGGAGTGCTGACGTAGCATTCGTCGATGGCTGAAAAAAGCTCTCTTACCACCTGTTGTGCTGTAGGGACCAGGCCACGTCGATGGCCTCGATGGTTGCGACATGGATGGACAATTTCAAGTTCCCGGTTCATAGGGGTATAACTCTTCGGTACGTTTGGATCGAGAATGGGATCATGATTCCTAGATAATTAGGACGATGTACTCGGAACATAACAATGGAATGAGGATGGTGATCCCGGTACATTTGAGTCATATACATGGAACATAACAAAGGAACGAGGATCATTATTCCATAATTATTAGGTACATAATTTATTATATAAGTCTGAATTGGCCAAGCATAAAGATAAAAATTATATACTAATTATAGGTAAAGCTTCAAACAGACCGCGCCATTTGCATGTCCGCACTCCACAACGGCACAGCTTCGGCCTTGTTTAGTTCCCCAAATTGGGGTACGTAAAGTTGGCATCTGGCACTGTAGTGCAACTGTAGCATTTCGTTTGTATTTGGTAAAAATTGTTCAAATATTGACTAATTAGGCTCAAAACGTTCGTCTCACAAAGTACAACCAAACTGTGTAATTAGTTTTTTATTTCATCTATATTTAGTACTCCATGCATGTGCCGGTATTTTGATGTGATGAGAATCTTCTTTTTGCGTAATGAAATTTGATGCCAAATATAGGGAACTAAACAAGGCCTTCATCTCAAGTTTGCTGGTAGCCCGTTGGTCTTGCTGTCATGATCACGTCTGCAGGTTTACAAGATCAGGAACACTATTAATATGTATTTCTAATAAGAAAACGAAAACAGATTATTTTTAGCTTAGTATATTAGTGTTTAACCTTAGATATTAGAATTTTCAGGGTCAACATCCCAGTTGGCATGTGCACCGTTTTTGTAGTCCTCAGTGGTCCTCGACAAAAGGCGCAAGTTATGGCAGATACATAGATAGACTAGTTTGTCCGCTGTTTTCACATTGGCCTCGCCTCGCTCGCCATTGCAGACCGCTGCAGCGTGTCCACCATGGCCAGAACCTCCATAGCCGTCCGCGTCTTCACTGCTCCACGCCTCCTTGTCCCCATACTCGAGCACCACCATGTCCAACGCGCGATGCCCTGGTCGACTCACCTCCCCCCCCAGCCCCGACCACCGCTGCGGCACCACTGCCGCCTGCCGCCGTCGCCCTGGGCTGCCGGGCCGAGCCGAGGGCAGCTGCGGACGCTTCCCCGCCGCCAGCGAGTCCCCGATGGCCGGCGTCGACGAGATCCAGCGCCTCCTCTTCCCCAACTTCGCGTCAGGGACATCGGGTGAAATTTGAGAAAAGGGAGGGACTTATCTGCACAATCTGTGACTCAAATGAATAGTCCTTAAGGACCTGTTTGTAAATGTTTGGTAAATCTTTGAAAATTCATATCTGGAGTTTGTAACTCCAATGTTGGTCAACCAAATTTTGTTGTGCTCCTTAAGATGTTAGTTTTTATTAAAAATATGAAACTAGTCATGTTCTGTATTATATAATTAGTTATAATTTATGCCTTTTAATTATACCTAAAAATTGGAAATTCAATCTAAATTCGCTCTTTCTATGTGAGACTGAAACTATGGTAATATGCGAACATATTGTTTGGTTTTATAGATGCATATATGTTGGTGATAAGACAATATATACTCAAGCAGGACTCTGTTTTTTATTTTTTTAGCGCAGAGGCAAAGCGGTCTTTTACACGTCACTTGACACCATCAAGACCCCCTAAAGTAACATAAGGCTAAATAAGTAATAAAATTTTATTTTGAGGCCAAATAAATAATTTTAAAAAAAAGAGCTAAATAAGTAACTAAACCCTTTTTAGGGCGAAATAAACAATTGTCCCTTTCATATTCATATTGTTCCTCTTTGCGCTTTGGATGTATGAGATCAGAAGGTCGAACAGTAGTTTTGTCATTTTCACCTTCTTTTTTTTTTTCATTTTCCTCTGATTAACACTGGGCTGAGACCGGGCTGAGGCCCATTTAGGTTACGTGGGTGTGAATTTGTGTTCTTGCTCGGGTTCAGGTCGCTCGCTCGAAGCAGCTACCCAGCGCCACCGCCGTCGTTCGAGATCGGCACTGCGCTGCTCGAGTCTCCACCCAGCGCTGCCGCCGTCGTCCGACGTGGAGAGGCCTCACCGCCACTGCTGCCGCTTGACCCAGCCCCAGCGCCGCCGTCCGACGTGGAGAGGCTTCGCCGTTGCCGTCCGTTGTGGAGAGGCCGCGGCGCCGCCGGGGTCCGCCGTGGACATGCCGGCCGCTCGACCCTATCGCCGCCGTCGCCGCTCGACCCTACCGCTGCCTTCGCCGCTCAACCGGAGCGCCGTCGTCGCTGCCGCCGTCCGACGTGGGCAGGCCGCGCCGCCGCCGCCGTGTGATGCTGCTGCTGGTACGCCGTCCCCTTCTCTCCTTTTGATCCGGTTCATTCTGGTACACCGTCCCCATTCACGTCCCAAGCGCGTTCCTGCAACTGTACCGGGCTGTCCCCGTTCCGGGAACGTGGAACACGGCACTGTCCCGCGTTCCGTGTGACTGTGCTGGCGAACCGCACCTCGGTAGGACGCAGAAGAGGCTCACGTTGTTTCCGCATTTGAGATGTCGATGGGGTCCTCGTCCGCACAACGACGGGCCTTGGGTCGTCCCGCGGTGCTACCCCTGGAGGGAAAGGGGCGGGACTGGGGGACATTTTGGTGGATGACAGGCTCAGAACGGGGGCCGACGGTTGGAAGGCGTCGAGGCCCATTGCTGCAGGGGAAGCACCCGCCCAAGCGAGTGCTGTGCCGACGACGACAGACACACGCGGCCGCGGGTTCCATAGCAACTGCTTCATTTTCCTTGTCCTCGCTCATGACATCCTTGACGATGACCGAGGAATCATCCAACAGAGGTTCAACCCTATTTTAAATAGCCGGCTATGGCTGCTGCTATAGCCCACTATAGCCGTTTGAGGCAGGGTACAGATGTTTGTCTTCACATATAATTTAGCCACTATAACCCGATATAGCCCGATATATCGCTATTTTAGAGACAAACCACTAAACACCCTTAGCCCGCTATTTAAAACTATGGATTTAACTATGGCCGACGCAGCAACACCCGGTGACGGAGGAGATAGTAGAGCCCCGTCACTAGAGGTGCTGTTGGAGTTGAGGCCATGGTGCTGGTTGAACGGTGAGCACCGCGGAGGAGGTGGCCAGCCCGTTACCGAAGAGAGCCACATATGGCTAGCCCAGCATGTGGCAGGATCCCTGGTGGATCCGACTTCTACCGCTGAAGGGAAAGTGGATCCGGCTAGTTGGAGGCCGAGGGCCGCACTGGCAGGACCTAGTGTGGCGTCGGCGACAGCAAGATCGGGCCGGGCCACCCAGGGGCGCCGAAGCCCGTGATGCTAGCAGAGGTATTTTAAGGGTAGGGGGCAGGCGAGGTCGGGATAGGGAAGGGGGTGGATCTGGGGGAGCTCAAACGCGACGAAGATGGCCAGCGCAGCCGGTGGCGGCCACGGCGGGACCTGGCTGCTATGGTTTGGGCTGGGGAGTGATGGTGTAGGTTATATTGTGGCCAAGGAAGGGGAAGGAGAAGGAGAGGTCCGGAGGGGGGGAGGAGGAGCAGGGGGCGCCGTCGATGATGGCACTGTCAGGGAGCGGGCATGGGCTAGAGGAAGGGAGCGTCCCCTCTGTGTGGTTATATCTGGACCAGATGTTTCTTAACTCCACAACAAAGTTTCATTATTTATTTATTTTGCTTTGGGTAGTCATCACCTCTCTAAGAACAAGACATAAGAGAGGGGTCATGGTCAGTCTATGCAGGAAAAAACTTGTGTGCAGATTTCTTGTTCTGAGAACAAAAAATTCTGTTAGACTAAACCACAAACCAGTCACTACTAGACCCCCCCCCCCAAGCTACGCTTTATCTGTAATGCACATAAAAGCATCTCTACATCGCCATCTAAATACGTTATTTGACACAATTTCAAGAACGCATCAAAGTGCCACGGTATTTAAAATTTTATTTGTGTTCGCACAAATGCAATTAACAATAGGAATCGATAAAACATAGGTGTCTCATATTTATGTTTATTTGAGGCGACGTACGTAGCATGACCATTAGATTTAGATTGGATAGGGATTGTTCATCTTCTACCTTGAGTACTTGTTCAGTTTTCTATTTCACTATTCATCTTTTAAAGTGTTTGTCTTGTATTTCATTATAACCTCCCGAGGATGCATGAGCTACGCCAACGAATGGGGCGAGAGGACACGACCAAGGCGGAAGGACCATCGTCGGTGCACATCGCCTGCGCATACGGTAGAGCTTTAGAGGCAATAGAGGAGGAGGTCGGTGCTGTCAGCGCGGACTCAGCCAATCACCCGTGACGCCACCGACGCTAGCGTCGCCTCCACATTGCCGTCATCAACTAGTGGCGGGGGCAGTGGAGGTCGACATCGCTCCAACAGGCTCGCGCGAACCGTATGAACCACCATGGTCCGTCGGCGCATCAGGATGATCCGAGGCATATGGTTGCCCAATGCACGATCGCCCATGCGCCTTGGCTCCTTGCAGGCACACGCGATGTGTCGAAGACCCCTGCATCACCTATCACCAGAGGATCTCATGCCAACCATCAGCACGAGGGGAGCCCCTCGACGGCGGTCAAGGCACTGACGTGCCATGATGCAGCCCTCCATTAGGCGAGGAAGCATGTCGTGCACCCGTTGTTGACGCGGTTGACAACATTTCCCTCCGCTTTGACGAGCACCCTAGCAGCCCGTCACCGCGCCGCCATGGCCTAAATACTAGGTATGCAGCAGGGACCCATGCTGCGTCGACGGCATCGGCGGTTGCGGTACGCGGCGAACCACATCCATATGTAGGGCGTGGAAGAGGCTAGCCTTATTTCTACATCTTAAACATCAATGGGGCCCTCGTCCATCGCCGCAGGGCAGCACCCGCCCTAGCCAGTGTTGCTCCTACGGCGGCGGCCGCACATGGCGGTGAGATCACAAGAATTACTTCGTCGTCCTTGTCCTCACTCATGACGTCCTCGGAGATGACTAAGGAATCGTTCAACAACGATTCGATTGTGGTCAGCACAACAACACCCGGCAGCGGAGGAGATGGTAGAGCCCTGTCAGTGGAGGTGCTACTGGAGTTGGGGGCCACAAGCGCCTGTTGAACGGCCAGCGCCACGAAGGAGGTGGCCGGCCCATTGCCGAGGCCAGGGAGCTGAGGCGTGAGGAAGATGGCCGGCTCTGCTTGTGGCGGATCAGGCTCCAGGATCTGGCTGCTAGGGTTCAAGCTTGGGAGCGTGGTGCCAGCTTGGTCATGGCCACATAAGGGGAAGGGGAAGGAGGGGCCGAGAGGGAGGAGGAGGAGAAGGGGGTGTCGACGGCGATGGCGATGGCAGGGTCAGGGTACGCGTGTGGGCGAGAGGAAGGTAGCGTCCCCTCCGCTTGGTGATATCTCGATCAGTTGCTTGTTCAATCCACAAAGGATTATTATTATTTATTTATTTGTCTTATTTTGCTTTGGGTTTTTTTAGGGAACTAGAGGGGCGTAAGCCCCTGCAGGAAATATATTAAGCAAAAATTGAAGTTTAAAGTTTAAGTTACAACCCTTAGCTCAGGATACAAAAAAAAAAGAAACTAAGAAAAGCTGTTTCACTGAGAGATCGATATAATATTTTGGATCCATTGGTCGAAAAGCAATAACTGACTGGCTTTGGTCCTCAAGGACACCAGTTTAATTTCTTTAATAAACATCATGATGGCTTTGGCCCTTGGGAACTTGAATTGTGTTGAAGATCAGTTCATTCCTTGCCTTCCAGATTGTCCAAGCCATTATCATGATGGCAATCATTAAAATCCTTCATTGCTTGCACATTTTGAAATGATCTTCCCAAGGGTACTGTTTCGAGGTTCAAGATCCCCCAACACTGCTGAGCGAACGGACATTGCCAGAAAAGGTGTTCCATAGTTTCCAAATCTCATGGAAAACACACTTCACAGTTGAAGGATTCTAACCCCATATTCTTTCGTCTCAATATATCTCTTGTACTCAGTCTGTCATTTAGCAAGAGCCAGAAGAAAACCTTATGTTTTGGCTGGCAACTTGACTTCCAGGTCCAGATTAAGGCTGGATCGATTGCCTGATGCCCCATCAAGAGCTTGTATGCTACTGTGGACATAAAAATGCTGTATAAGTCCAATTGTTGTTTGTCTCTTCTTCTGTAATTGCCAAATCAGCCATTTGCTGCTGAACCTCTGTCATTTGATCAAAGGCAACTTGGGATATAGGTAAGTTGAACAGACTGGATAGAGGAGAAGTGCTGGCTGCCTTCTGGGCTGAGATATGCTTATTCTTTGCAAAAGAGAACAGCTGTGGGAACTGCTGGCAGAGGGCCAGGGTGACCCAATCATCATTCCAGAAGAAGCAGGTGCTACCAATTTTGATATGCACTTTAGCCATTTCCATGAATTTTGGGAGTAGCTTCAGGACGTCCCTCCACCGAAAAGACCCTTTCTCTACAATTCCAGATAATTTTTCATTTCTGTAGTGCTTTTCCCATACCAACTGGACCCATGGGATATCTTTTTTGTTGAAGAACTTGTCCAGGTTTTTCAAGAATAAGGCCTGATTCTGCATTTCCAAGTTGATGATACCTAGTCCTTCCTCATTTTTGGCTTTGATCAAAATCTGGTGTTAACAAGCTTGCATGTTGAGAGAATTCTATAACGGTGTTAACCGCTTTTTCTTTTGCCGATGTAGCGGTGGAAGCATGTAGGCGCCAGGTGAAACTTGCGTACTATTAGAGGTGAACTTGCTGGCTTAAGGCTGTGTGCAGCAGTGTTTGTTGACCAAAGAGACCAGACCATGAGCCATCGGTCATCGCTGTGAGCGGCAGCTAGGATCACTGCGTGCTGAGCGGCATCACAAGCCAAGCGCCGGGCGCCGGCACAGTCGGCTGGAGTCGAGGAGAGCTGTTGGGAGCCTGGGAGGTTGGCAATCGAGCAGTTGTGCGCCCACTTGACGCTTTCAGGGATTTCACGCAGAAGCTAGCTTGGGTCATCCAAGAGCTTAAAATTTCAAATTTCAAAAGGGATGTATTATTCTTTTTAGCTCCCACCAAGTGATCATTTTTCTGTCTATCACATCCATCAGTGAAGTATGGCAGAAGTGCAGTGTCGTTTTGATGCTGAGTAGTTGTGAGAGAAAAAACATTGCTAAATAGTTGACCAATAAGCGTTGATAGAACAAACGAATAGGGCAGCCTTAGTTGTCAAAAAAAGAAAAGAATAGGGCAGCCTTAGTTACTCCTCAGGCTTTCTAAAGAATGTCGTTTTGATATTGTCTTAAGTCAAAAATTTTAATCTTTGACTACAAATAAATTCTTTTGTGTTGAGTTTACAAAAACAAAAGTGATGTAAGTAGATTATCTTAAAATGTACTCCGTAGTTTTATAAATGTATATATTGATATTATATATTATAAATGTGTGATGCACACAAAACAAAAATGAGTGACAAAAAAAATAGACATAAGTAGAGATGTATTGGGAAAAAGAAAAGTGGTATATTAGATAGTCTAAGTGTCAGGGTTTTAGGTCAGGGGTGACCCTAACATATGACGGCAGCTAGGGTAGAGGCGGGTGGCGTGGGCGTGGTGTGGGCTGCTAGCGGCAGTTGAGGCGGCCCACCCTAGGTTGAGGGTTTGGGGAGACGGCGGCACAGGCACTGGGAGAGAGAGAGCGCTTGAGAGCTGGGTAACAGTCTTTCAACTATTCCTTTCTTAGATTAATGGTTACAAGACCCTTATTTTTATAGTTCTGGAAGACTTGGTCCCTAAACAATCTCGGAAGATCCTTATAGTAATTTGATTATTCTTTCCTAAATAGACTCAAACTCAATCTCTTAGCTAATGGATTCTTTCCTAATCTAATACCACTCAATATGGCAGCCGGATGGCGATGACGGCAGCGCGACCGGTGGCGGCGGCAGGAGTGGCCCCCCTCCTTCTCGCATGCGTGAAGCCCTAGGGCGCGGCGCGAGGTCCGACTATTGCCCCTCCTCGGGCCCTTGTTGGCTCGTTGTCTCATTCTGTGCTAATCGAGAAGAAAATAGTATTGTATGTTCTATTTGTCCATCGGCAATCATGAGTTTCATTTACTAAGATGTACGTGTCCTGAAATTATATGTTTCTCCCCTTAATTATATTTATACAGATGACTGAAAGTTTCATGTTACCCTTCGTGGAAAAACAAACTCAGCTGCATACATTAGTGGAGCTAGAAGCTTGCAAGAGCCCGAGCATCTCTTATTATGCAAACCTAAGCTAGAAAATCACAGGGGTTCTACCTATGCCTCCTCATCTGTCTCACCTGCAAATCCTGCTAAAAAGAAATTTTCCTTTTGAACATCGGTGAGGAGCCCGGCCGGCTGCCCAGGGTCGTCGGGCGGTGGCTCCACCACTGGCTGCATAGGCTTCACTTGTATATATTATTACAGTAGCACTAACTACAACAATAGGCTTATCAGTAGCTTGTCAGCCCTGCTTATTAACCATGCTTGTATAATATATGTTCTCTTACAATAAAACAACATCAGTCAACTTATTAGCCGCAGAAACCATCAGCTGAATAACCTGTAACCCTGTTTTCTGTAATTCATGTCTCCCGCTATATGTTGATATAGTAGTGTACATGTGTATTATGTCATGGAACGTGGGAAGGCTGAATTGAGCTACTAGAGTTTTCTGAATTACAGAGTGGAGACCATATTATAGATTGTTTCATTGCACAAAAAATGACAACTAAACTCAGACAAGAGAGAAGACAAATTGTATTGAAGTTTTAGAATTGAGTCTTCTCAGTCATCGCTCCTAGATCGATATGATAGGTTTGCTGAAGGTTATCCATCATTGTATAGGCAAACTGAACCTATTGTTGAAAACGAAATATCTATCAGGGATTTTGTTATTAGTGTAATTGACAAGTCAAATCTTCTAAGTTCGGTGTGATAACATTAGCTTCTGAGTTCCGATACACTATAGATGACGTCTCTACTGGAAAATACTATTTTGATAGCTAGGAAAGTGTTCCTGCATTTAAGAAGGTTCATCCAGATACACTTTTGTTTGTGGGAAGAGTGAATATATGTTACTCCCTCCTCCCCAAAATGTTTGTTGCCACGATTTGCATGCCAATGACTTTGACTCGATTTATAAAAAATATTGTTTAATATTTTTACCTCTAAATAAATTTATCAAAAAACTAGATTCAAATATCTATCAATTATATTAATTCTGTATCATAAATATTAATATTTTTAAACATATTTAGTCAAAGTTGTGTCTCGGAAAGCTAAAACGCCTAGCATTTTGGGACGAAGGGAGTACCTGTCGATATACCTATTCACCTTCTTGTTGGAATTGATCGTGGCCGCCATGGTGTTCAATCCCAACTAGCAGGCCTATTGGTGATTCAGCTGACCACTACTATTAGCCCGATGTCGTCCGCCATGGGGATCTTGCAATTGATCGGATAATTGGAGCATGGGAGGCCCTTCCATCAAGGCTTTTCCTTTTCGTTGGCTTTCAAATTGGCGTGAAAGAGGTGAAGGTTTGGTCAAAATTCATTAGATGCTCAGCCTATTCATTGCCAAGTTATTAGGGCTGGATCAGACATCAAACCGATAAGGGTCATCGGTTCATTGTTTCACTTGGTCAACCGTTAAGAACGGGTTCAACCACGGTTCGATTGTTCTGGACCGGATGAATTGAACCGGTTACAAATGCAACAAACCGGCACAATATAATGATATAGTTAGCATAATATAGTTGATCACATATACAAGTAACATAATAAAGAAACTAAGTCATATGATGAGCTCTCGACTAATCTAGAACTAAAAGACGAGCATTATAAAATAATATATGGAGCACATTTTGATGAAAAAAGAGTTAAATAATAATTCGAATTCACTATTGCAAAACTATCTTAACCGCCCTATTTACTCACCTCATCGTGGAGAACGAGCCGAACTCCAGGTGAACTTGGCTGTGCGTGCATGCTGCAATGTTTGTTGACCGAGAAGAGAAGAGACCATGGGCCCTGTGACTGCCTGCAGGATCAGTACGTGCAGCACGGTCGTGTTCTGGCGTCGACGCATCGGTATCAGCTGGCATTGTTTTCCAGCCCTTTGCTTCTTTTTTTTTTTCTGAAGCGCTTTACAGAGCATGGAGTAGCGTGCACCAGGCCGGCAGCAGAGCAGACCGCTGTCCTGAGCAGCAGTGACCAGTGCTCAGTCGTCATCAACGTTCAACACCAGCCGGTCAACAAGATGCCGCAGCGCCCAGCAGCTGCTGCTCACGTCCAGCAGCGACAGCCGCAGCTAGCAGCAGCGCCTCACTAGATGCTGCAGCTCCGGGAAGCAACACCACCTGAAAGTGAAAGGAGCGCACCTCACTAGCATCTTGTTGACTACAACCTGTGGTGGACAAGATTATCAAAAGAATTGCAGGATGGAGGGATAGACTTCTGTCTTATGCTGCTAGACTTACTCTCCTGAAAGCTTGCTTAGCAAGCATTCCAATCTACTTGCTCTCTGTGATTAAGTTCCCTAAATGGGCTATCACTATGATTAACTCATATATGGGTCACTTTCTATGAAATGACACTGAGGATCATCGTAAGTACCATCTTGCCAACTGGCAGTTGGTCTCCATGAAAAAGGAGTACGGGGGCCTTGGGGTCTTAGATTTGAGAAGTTTGAACCTCTCATTACTAGGAGCCTGGATTTTTCGTTATCAGTTGAACACTGAGGCCATTTGGAGAAATATTATTGACTATAAGTATAGCACTGACAAACCAAATATTCTATGCTGCAATGTGGAGGGGGCTTCTCCTTTCTGGAAGGGAGTTATTTGGGCTATGAAAGCTGCTATGCTAGGAATTAGGTGGCAAGTAGGTAATGGAAAAAAGATCAGGTTTTGGGAAGATGTGTAGATGGGTAATGTCTCTTTAGCCACGGTCTTTTGGCCTCTGTATGTTATTAACGATCAGCAGGGAAAAACTGTGCAAGAGGTCTGGGATGGGGGGAACTTGATGTTGTCCTTTAGGAGAACGGTAGATGCTAGAGGTATGGCCTTGTGGCATGAGTTGTGCAGCGTTATAGAGACTATTGATATGTCAGATGAAGAAGATCATATCCTATGGAATTTCACTTCCTCAGGGAATTATAATGTGCAATCCTTGTATGCTCTCATTAACAATAGAGGGGTTGTCCCATGTATGTGAGCTCTATTTGGAGAATTAATGTTCCTCCTAGAGTGCAGATTTTTATTTGGCTTTTAGCTTAAAAACAAACTGATCCTTCCTGCCTGTTCTACTCTGAAGCAGAATCTGTGAGTCATCTGTTTTTTGAAGGCTTTGTAGCTACATTGGTGCGGAAATTGGCTAATGAGTTCTTTAAGTTGAGCATTGGGTGGTGTTATGAATCAGTAGCCCAGCTTTGGGTGTCTTATAAGAAACATGCTGTCATTAACACTGTTACTTCTGCTGTTTTATGGTCCATTTGGAAACTAAGAAACAAAATGTGTTTTCAGGGGGCTGTGTGGATGGGAATGAATGGAGTGGTGATGAGGATTGCAAAGATGATCAAGGGATGGATGCCGCTATACAAAGAAGAGGCGAGAATGCAACTGGAGAGCTTCATCAAGTTTCTGGAGGGCCAAGCAAGCTTGCTGCCTCAACTCCAGTGGAGGGTGCTGAGGAGCAGTTCACCGTCAGGATCGGATCTATCGGCTGTTCAGCTATCGTCCGTGGGTCTCACTGGTTCGACTGATAATAGGCTAGAAGATGAGGGTAGTGTCCAGTTCGATCAGTCTCTATCTGTTTCGTTGAGTGCTAGGAACCCTGGTAGGGAGCATGAGCCCCGTCCTTTCAGTTTGAACTTGCATGCCGTTGATGGCTGATGGTACTTCTACCACGGATGCTGTAAACCTGTGTTGCTTTTGGTAATACAAAAGCGGGGGAAACCCTTTTCTCTAAAAAAAAATTGAAAGGAGCGCAGGGGCCGGGGGAAATGGCTTGTGCCACCAGCTCCCTCTCCCCACATAAGCATAGGAGGTGCTCGGCCTTCGCTTGTCAACCCGCTCCTCCCCGCCATCATCCTGTACGACCTTCCCGTGCTACTATGATCTCCTCTTCCAAGTACCAATAAACACCATCACTTCCAACTTCCTCTTCTCACAATCTCACCGATGGACGCCACCACTTGCAATGACATCCTCTTCTCACCGACGGACACCACCACTTACAATGACGTCCTCTTCTCACCGATGGACACCACCATTTACAATGACGCGCTCTTCTCACCGATGGCCGCTGATCCCTATCCTGGTTACTACTGTGTGGGCGGCGCATATGGCGAAGACACGAGTGCTGCCGACGTCTACTACTCCCTCTTGCCAGCAACTGATGTGCCCATCGAGTCCGACTCCGACGGCAGCCTCTGCAACATGGAAGGTTTCTGCTGCATCTCGCCCTTCTCGATCTCTCTGTCAATCGTATTTTCTGTATCTAATGTTATTATGGTCTTGTTATCTTGGCATGAAGTAGGCACGATGCCGTCGTCCCCATTGGGTGGTGGCAATGGTGGTGGGCAAGAAACGGCCACCTACTACAGCCACCACCAGCAGGGCCATGGCAAAGGCCAGGAAGAGGGGGCGAACAGGGAGTACCGCCAGTACCAGCACCACCAACAATCGATGATGAGACCCGGGTCCCAGGCCCAGTCGAGCAGCTGCGTCGTCAGTGCATCTCTGCAGCAGCAGATGGCCCCTGCTGCCACTGATGGCCGCGATGGCGAGCAGTGCGTCGGGAGGAAGAGAGGCGCTGCCACCGGCACCGGGAAGGAAGACCACAAGCAGCAGACGACGGTGCACCAGTATAGGGGCGTCTGGTGGTAACCTGCTCGTTCTGCTTACCAAGATTTTCGCATTTATTTCCTTTGTATCATCTCATCTTTTGTTGCGTTTAGTGCAGCTTTATTTTAAGTTCTAAAAACCCATACTAGCTACTCTACAGTACACTGACGTATGCGCATTGATAATCTGAACTTGTTAAATTCAATTTACTCCTGGTTCGTAATTTGGAGATTTTGACTTATTGTATTTGTACCAATAACCTTCTTTTAGTTTCTAGCATTGATTTAGTTGCAACGTAGAGAAAGTAAATATTATACCAATAATCTTCTTCGGGTGGCCAGCAACTCATGCTTCATGCCAAATCGTTTTAATGCCCGGACTTAAAAGAATACTCCTTCAGTTGAATATATATAGTCCTGCAGTTCCACCAATTAATGTGGCAGGTATTCTCTTGTTATGGAGCAAACAATTTACTTTTTTATTTTGTTACTCAGTCTTTTAGGCCAAAAAGTTTTTGTTGTTTCAACCACACAGTTTTATATTCAATGATGAAGTGTTTTGTTTGTGTTTGATTCACTGGAGCAGCCGGGGTGCCACATACCTATCCACCTTCAACTACAGAGAGCATGATGGGCAGACTAGAAAACTCAGAAAATGTTAGCTAATCCAAAAATAAGCGATTTAGCAAGTCTTATCTATAACCTTATAATTCCTTTCTGACATTCTTTTTTAAATGTGATTGGCCACACCTCCTCGCAGTATATCTTGGTAAGAAGAATCATTTCTTATCCATTCATTTTTTTTGTCAATTATATAGCTGTTTTGATCGAGCTTCATCTAGTAGATTCATACTTAAATAGGAAATGTTATCTGATTATTAGGTGTTTATGACACTATAGACGAGGCCGCGAGGGCTTATGATCTCGCTTCTTTGAAATATTGAGGTCCACATGCTCCCATCAATGTCCCCGCAAGTGCCATGAAGATGGAGGAATTTCAAGAAAACTGGAGTCAGGATGTTCATTTATATGTAATTGGCTAGCACAACGCTTTGTTTGGCAGGTACAAAACTATCGAGATGAAATTAAGGAGTTGACATCCATGGGAAGGGAAGAATATGTGTTGCATTTGGGAAGGTTAGTCAGTGCTCTGTGTGCAGTATAGCTATCTATAGATTGTTTCATTGATGTCTTCCTGCATTTCCTAAGTTGTTAATGATCACAGGAAAAGCAGTGGATTTTCTCATGGCACTTCCCTCTACCGTGGAGTGTTTAGGTTCGTTGGTTTGGGGTTGGGCAAATCATGCCACCACATTTTACTTCCTTAGTGCGGAGGACAACCAAAGTACATGAAGAAATTCCTAATGTACATGCTTACTGCATTATCTGTAGAATTGGAGGAAGATGGTGTCCTAAGTTTCGAGGAAGAAGACTCGGCACTTTCAGTAAGAAAGATCTGCATACATGATTGCAGATTTGTATGGCCATAATTGTTTTTTTTTTGAGGGCGGAACTAGAGCCAAAATTGTTACATAAAGTTAGGTTGCTAAGCAAAAGAAGCTTTTAGCACTAATATAATCCTACATGTCCGTTGTACTATCTATATATGTTAATTGTCTCATCAAAGTGCATTTGCTGAAGAAAAAGGTAGGCACTGAACATAAGCTTTTACTGCTCATGTGCCCCCAAGTTGTGAGCATGGCTTTTGTGTTCACTTTAATCTAATCTTGGTTTCCCCATGCACATAAGATTAGTTGGTAGTACATGATATTTTTCCCCATGCACTTAATATAATCCTTTCATAAATAGGTCACACTGCCAGCTGAGTTTGTTTCTTACATATCACTTAGTGAATATAATATTGTAACACCCTAAGTTTTTCATGTTTTCAAAATATCCAAAAATGATTTAATTGCATTTTTGGTGAGCAATTAATTTTGGCAAAATAAAAGTTTTAAAGAAAATAAAGAGATATCATGGTAGAAACTTGCTTGAGCATTCATGCTGGTGCATATTTTTCTTTTGTGGTGTTTGAATTTGAATTGGAATTCAAAATCCATTTGAATTGATTTTGAAAATGATTCAAATAAATGAAAGATCATTTTCACCTCCTTCCCTTTTCTATTCTTGCTTTCGGCCACATCAAGCCAGCAGCCCAAGCCGGCCTGCCTTTCTCCGCCTTGTCTCTGGCCCGCTCGGTCTGCGCGGCCCGTTCTCCCTCCGCGTTGTCTGGCCCAGCAAGCCACGGCCGGCCCATCAAGGCGCCGCACGCCAGCGCCGTCCGCTTCCCTCGTTCTGGCTGACACGCGGGGTCCACGAGGTCGTCTTCCATCTCCGACTCGCGCGTGAAGACCGAGCCGGACCCGACCGCGTCGCCCCGCACGACCCCATCCCTATCCCTTCCTTCGGACTATATAAGTCTTTATGCAGGCGTTCGTAATCATCTTTCGAACCCTAGCAAGCGCCGCCTTTGCCTCGCGCAGCAGCCGCTACGCGAAACCCTAGCCGCCATTGACGGGTTCCGCCGGAGCTCGAAATTGGCCGCCATCCTCGGGTCATCTTCGCCATAAACTAGACGGCAAGCTTCGCCTCGACCCCCTGAGTACGTTGGTGATGTTCCTTCGGCTCAATTTTGCCTAACCCAAGCTACCACAGTGTGCAATTCGTCGCCGTCCGCCGCGCCGAGCTCCTCGCCGACCCCGTTGCCTCTCGGTCTCCATCGTCCTGTTAGGTGAGCGCGGCGTGAGCTCCCCGATCGAATGGTACCGGTCTCGTTGCTAATGGTGGCCGGAAACGTCGGATTGAATTACGCCGACGAGCTTTCTCGCCGCCGGCAATGGCCGCCGCCGCGGTCGGGTTCTTCTCCGGCCGGAGCGCCGCGGAGTGACACCATGATCCAATCTGGACCGTCGGTTTTGGATCGGACGGATCAAATTACCCCGTACCCCTTTGCGCGGCAGTTTTGCCAAAAACCCCCTAGGTTTTGGTATATTTTATTAAGAGCCCTTGGCGCTTTCATCAGGATACGTCTTCTCCACTTGGAAGCGTACTTTCTGTTTAACAGATCCATAATACGCTTTGCCCACTGAAAAGCGTATTTTCCTTTTAACAGGTTCCAGAATACGTTTTCTTCTCTGGAAAACGTATTTCCTCTTTACAGTTTTAAAATACGCTTTTATCTATTTACAGTTTTGCCATTATTTTCAAAGGCTTATATCTTTCACGTTTTAACTCTGATTTGGTCCGTTCAAATTCCGTTAGATTCATAATTTCATAATCTACGTAGTGGTGCTACTGTTGAAGTATTTTAGAAATTTTATATTTTTAGTCGATATTTAATATATTTATTTATCTATAGAAAATCTTTGAAAATTCATAACTTCACCGTTATAACTCCGTTTTCGGTGAACTTGATGTCTGTGTGATCATAGCAGCGTGTAGAAGAGTTTTATAAGTTTTTTATTCTGTTTTAATGAGATTGGTGTACTGTTCCTCTAATAACTCTTTATTTGCTTCGTATATGTATGCTCGATTGGATTGTCTGGTTTTGATTGTTAATGTCGAGTTCAGACGGTGAGGGTTTTGTTGAGCAAGGCTACTTTGAGGATCAGCAGGACTAGCAAGACTTTATGAATCAAGGCAAGTATAGCATGAATCATCCTTATTACCTATTCACTATAAATAATAATTTATATGCATGTGTCTATTTGATGACCTAGAGTTTATAACTAGCTTTGATATCCTGATTTCTCGAACCTTTTGAGTTGCATTGGGTAGTTATGATGCTAGTGCTTTAATGGTCATGATCTTATAACTTGATGTGTGTTATGCTATCAACGAAAATGATGACTTTTAACAAACATGAACTCTTGTCTGTAAGTGATTTATCATAGAGAATACGTACAGCTGTGAGGGCTATATGGCTCTGGCTCTAGTCACTTGTAGGCTTTTTTCTAGCTGGTTAGTGGTCTGGAAGTTGGGGTATAGGGTAGCCTCTGTCCTTATGAGTATAGCCGGGAAGGACTGTGCCACATTGGAAGGAGGTTCCTACACACAACGTTTTCCACATCTCTGATTGGTTAGGAGAACCTATAGGAGGCTTTATATATTTTGTAGTAGTTTGAAAGTTATAAATCCACTCGGTTGCAAAACATGACTCACAGTGAAAGTGTACACCTCTGATCAGAGTTTAAATCAATATATTGTCCGTGTCCTTCGGTTAGGGCGGCCTTGACATATTTACATAAAGATAATGGTTCTTAAATTGTTAATGTGTTCATCTTAATATCGTTATTGCTACACACTAGTTAATGTTATTTTGATTATGAGAATATGAGAATTATCACTATCTTGATGCTATGCCTCAATATGATTAATGTATAAAAGCTAAATGCAGTCAAACCGTGTCAGCTTATTTGAGCCTCATTAACCCATGTTATGCTTATTGAGTACGGTTGTGTACTTACGCTTATTTTACTTTCAATTTTGGAAAATCCCGGATGGGTAACAGATGAAGGTTGGAATGAAAGCTATCGTGATGAGTACTAGGCTTGGTGTTCACCAGTTGACGTGTCTCTGTGTGAAGCTTCCGCAATAAAGACATCTTAGTTATTTATTGTTTATACGCAATACTCTGAAATAAATATTGGTTCGTTATGTAATAAACAGGATGATGATACTCTTTGTAATTTATCATCTCATATGTGCGACTGTTCTTGGGACGCATATAAGGCTATTTATATATTCTATTTTTATCCTTAAAAATAGAACGTGGCAGGTATATAAGTTGCATGCAGGCACCGAAGAAGAAGCAGCTGAGGCGACGACATAGCTGCGATCAAGTTCCTTGGCTTGAAGGCGGTGACAAACTTTGACAAAACAAGATACGACGTCGACAAGATCATGGACAGCTGCAGACTGCTGCCCGTGGAGGAAGCACGCAATGTCAAGGTGATCCAGTCCGTGAACAATGCTAGCCCCATGCCTAGGCAAGCACTAACATCTCCCTGCCTACCGCAAGTGTCTGTGCAGCCAAAGCAGAGGACTATACATGTACATGATCCATCTGCACCTGCAATGCTGAGAGACAGTGCTGAAGCAGAGGCGCACGGGCATGGCTCTGGGGGCAGGCGCCGGTCGCGGACCAAATTCACGAAGGAGCAGAAGGAGCGCATGGAGCGGTTCGCGGAGGAGCTTGGCTGGCGGATGCCTAAGTGGGAGCCCAGTCGTGTGCCAGGGTTCGACGAGGTCGGCCGCTTCTGCCGAGAGATCGGGGTCACCTGGCCAGTCTTCAAAGTATGGTTGAACAACCACAAGGCCAAACGCTGCGGCAGTGGGGGTGCGGGCGTCGGTGGCAGTCGAGGGCGGCGGCGGGAGCATGTCTCCGGCGATGGGGAGGTGAGGGGCATCGAGATTTGCATGTAGCTGCGTCACGTACGCGTGGTGGCACTGGCATTGGATGTCCTCGGCATGGCTGCTATCGATGATTTAACATCTCCTTTTGGTGCTAATTTCCTTGGCTGATTTTGCTTCTATGAGTTAGTTGATGATTAATTGTTGATGATGAGATGTGCGTCGTCATCACGGCTCTGCTAAATCATGATTTTGCACTGTGATCATTCAGTCATTGGTACGTTCGTGATCTATTACATTACAGCTAGCTGCCGAAGGGCTCCAGCAGAAGGCAGAGAGTTGTGTGCCGTGGCATCAAACAGTGTTGAGCTAGCACAAGAACTGCTGCTGTTTGTTGCATTTTTTATGTGTGTATTTGCAAGCTCTAAGCCCTAAGTATTTCTGTTGCCAATTAAGTTCTCTAGTTTGCTCACTATTTATCAGTAATTAAGGACAGCTGCTCCGTCCTCTCAAAGGTTTGTGTTGCATCATACGAAGATTTCTAGGGCGATCGAAAGAACAAGATCATCCTGAATAGTGAGTACACCAAGCATGCTCATCCGATCCAAATTGGTGGGGGAGCATGTTCCACGCCAATGCGGCTGCCGTGCTGTAGCATTGAGATGGCCATTGGCACAACGATGTGCCGGCACACGGAACTGGAACCTGACACCGCCGTGTGCTGCTTGACCGCTGTGCCCGGTCCATGCAATGTGCCCGCCTCGCGCGCAGAAGGCATGAGCCCCGCAGGCGGGCATGCAGCGCGTCGGCCGAGGTGGAGGAGCACACAGGGGCGTCAAGGACCCTCGGCCGCCGGACCGCCGAAGCCGAGAGCGCAGGTGCTGCCCACCCGGCCGGATGACAGCGCTCGGCAACCAAAGCAGCCGCGCCGCCTGTTCACGCGCTGGCCTGGCCGCCCACCTCTGCGATCATGCAACCCGCTCGCCGATTCTTGGGCTTAGCATCGTGCTCCTCAGATTGGCTATCCATTTGTCCACATGTGGCTCTTTTCTGAAGTTCTACCCTTCTCCGTAGTAAATCAAAGGTTGGGACCTTCCTATATTCATGAAAATAGCAGATCACAAAAATAATCAACAAGGTTAAGAAAGTATGACTCGGGTCAATGGACTAAGTACAGAGCTTTATTAGGAAACGAAAAGGGCCATGTGCACGGGTGCCCCTATTCTGAAGTTTAATTACTCATTTACCCTTATTTTTTAAACTTTGCTTCATTGCCCCTATTTTTTTTTAACCGAAAACACTGTTTGCCCCTGGTTTGCCCTTCCGCCTAGTGAACAAAAATAAAGGTCTAGAAAAGTGTTCGATAAATAGAAAAAATAAAAAAAGACCACCTTACCCCTTATCCTCCAGACTGAAGTTATCGTTCACTCCGGTCGGACTCGACTCGACTCGGCCACGTGGCGGCTAGGGCCTCTCACGGGCGGGCGGCATCGCTTTGGGGCGAGTCGCGTGGAGGGTGGGTGGCGTCGCTGGAGGGGCTCCCGCGGGCGGCGTCGCGTGGCCAGCCCTCGCACGGGCGGCCGCTGCGGCCTCACATGGGCAAGCGCCGCGCCCTCGCCGTTTAGCCTTCTCTTTGTTTCTCTCGCCCTGCTCCGCGCGTAGATGCTGCCATGGCCGCCGCCAAGCAAAGCTCCAGTCGCGCCGCGTTCCGAACCTCCACGCACCAAGACGCGGCCACCAGCACCTTCGCCACCTCTTTATGACCCTCCCGCGCTCCTTTCCCGGCCTCAACCGCCACGGGACGCCGCCGCCGTCGTGGTCGCCCGTTGTGGCCCAGGCTGTGCACGTGGCCTGGTCGCCACAAAGCACCGCGGGCCTCAACGTGTGCTTCGCCGTCCCTCCGTTGCCACCAGCGCCGCCCCTTCTAGACGAAAACACGAGCTCCCACGCGTGCTATGCTCCCAGCCAAAGGGAAGGGTCAATCCGCAAAGTTTCCAGAGACAAAGGTTTTCAGATCTGCCCTTGGTTAATTTTAGGAAAATTTAGGATTCTCAGTGAAAATTTTTTGTCTTTTATGAATTTCGGTTCTTACTTAAATGAATTTTCTAAAACTCTTATAATGCTTAGAAATTTCATAACTCTACAAATATTAGTCCAAACTGAGTGATTCAAATTAAATGTCCAAAATAAGTACACAATAAGCCTATAAAAAAATTCAGATTGATTCTTGGATCATTCATGTTGAGGGTGTTTTGGTCTTTTCACCTGGACTTAATATTGTTAACTCCACTTCACGGGACAGGGGCAACTGAACCTTTAGTTTCAAAAAACAAGGCCAAACGAATAAAGTTTAAAAAATAGGACAAATGAGCAATTGGACTCCAGAATAAGGTTACTTGTGCAAATGGCCCAAACGAAAAAGGCACGAGTCCAGCCATTCCTTTGAGAAAGAAAGGGCGTTCAATAGTCAAAACACATTGTAAATGTTGATTCCAAAGGCCAGAGGATACAGGTACAAACCTACCAAAACCATCCAATGTAAGATTGTTTTGCTGGATAATGTTTAGTTTATTCAGTATTTTAGGTAGTGTTAGTGGATGGCAATCAACTCATATACGGTAGTATATTTGTCAACCAATAAAAAGATTAAGCAGTCACGGTGAAGCCAAGCTGTTAATTTTTTCTATTTCCTAATTAACTCCAAGCACTTCTGGCAAATATTACTGTACGTATGAAAATGATTGAAGATGGCAACAGCCAAAGCCAAAAATTAAACAGGTTCGACTGAAGTACAGCAGTATCTTTACCTAGGTAATGAAATTAGAATCCCGGAAGTGAAAAATGGCTGGCGAAATACACATAACAAAATGTGCTTTTTCTAAGTCTGAATGAGGTATACTACTGGAGTGCATATCAAAATCTGAAGCTTCATTATTTGAGCATACTATATCACTCCAGGTAGGGTAAAAAGAATAAGATCATCATGGTCAGTCTAAATCATTTTGGCAGACCTGGCTGGTGCATCCCGATATATGTTTCTGGGTTGTTTCACTGGTATTCCAGGGGTGTTTTTAACAGATTATTTTTGGTTATTGCAGTAGGTATTTTTACGTTGTTTCAACGCATGTTTGGGGTGTGTTTCAACATACATTTTTTAGGTGTTCCAAAACTAGATCAGATGAGATAAATATTTTTTAAAAAAAATTATTAAAATATATCCATATGGGGTCCTGTTTTGAAGAGCTTATCACGAGATATGATTTTAATATTATCAAAATATATTCAAATGGGGTCTTGTTTTGAAGAGCTTATCACGAGATATGATTTTAATATTATCAAAAATATATCCATGTTTGATTTTAATTATTACATTTGGTTTATTAGAGATGTTTTTTTAGCTTGATAAACACATGGAATCTACGTACGTCGTGGCAGGTGCGGGTTGGCGCCCGGCGTCGAGACGCAGCCACGCCGGACATCTGGGCGCTAGTGCGTCAGTTCTTAGAATTGTAGTTTTCTTTCAAGCAACACATTAAATATTATTTGTTACATCCTTCGCAGGAATCATAATTTCCTGGTGCTATGGATAGTACTAAAGGACACTGATGTTTAGTACACTAATTTGCACAACAATCACGAAGTATATTTCTCCTTAGAAGACAACACGCATCTAATCTTGCCATTTTAGTAGTTTCTTCTGTAATTGTTATAGCTAATGTCCAACCTAGCTGACAACTTACATATTTAGTTGGTACTATAAATGAGTAAATTGCATCCACCGTACAATAACTATGTAAGTCGGTGCATATTAGTCCATCGTCTTCTAATTTGTTCATTTTAATACGATAACTATCTAGATGGTTGCATATGGGTACAATATCTTCTATTTTGTTTAATTTAATATAAAAACTTGGCTTGTTGGTGCATATAAGATCCAAATATTGTAACATCGTGTCTTTATACAATATAGAAACAAATATGACAATTTTAATATTTTTCATATTTATGAAATCAATAGTATCTTTTGTATTACACAAAATTAAGAAATGGGTACAGTAAACAATTTAAGCTGAGTGACAAGATGAGCATGCTAGGGTGTATAATTCTAATAACAGTGATCTAGAGTGTACAAAGACAGTTTGTCTAATTCCTGAACCATATATGTACAAATGAACCAAGTTTTCTTATCAAATTAAACATATTAAAAGATGTTGGACTAACATGCACCTACCTATATAGTTATTGTATTAAACTAAATAAATTACAAGATATTGTATTAATGTGCACCTACTCGAATAGTTCATGTATGATGAGTGCAATTTAGTCACTATAAATTTAATAGCTACTCCCTTCGTCCCAAAAAAAATTAACATTATGGGAAGCGTGCGGTCAAACTTTCTGAACTTTGACTAAGTTTATAGAAAATATGTGCAACATTTATATTTTTAAATAAATTTATTAAAAAACTAGACTAAAAGATCTTTCCGATGATACTAATTACTTAGCATAAATATTTATATATTTTAAAATATAATTGTCGGTATTTTAAAAACGTTGACTTCTCGAGAAGCGAGAATGACATCTATTTTGAGACGGAGGGAGTAAGAGCAACTATAAGAGACATGCTATCTTGGTTGGCTAGGCTATTTAGAATTTTTCATGTAAAAGTTATGCTCAAACAGCTTTAGTATCTTATTTTCTAAAATAGTAAGCTGACTATTTCTGAAATCTCGCATGCTATATATGGCTTACATGTGCCATTAGCTATCTAGCCTCGTCATACTAGAAAGACTGTTGAAGTTTTCTGTTTATTTACGAAGTTTTCTATTATAGAGTTTGGCTAAACCATATATTTAACCATCTATTTTTACCATTTCTTTTAGAGTTACTCTAATAAATATGCCTTCCTTGCATACTTATTATAGCGATACCCACTGCCTATTTTTTCCCAACATAATCTAAACCACAATAATTTCCCAGTGAAACTAAGTCAAATTCAGGTTAGCTCATGGTGAAACAGTAACATTGAATTCTTTAATTCCACCGCCATCTAGAGACGAGGAAAGAGGAGGGAACCACTATAGGCAGCACATACACATCCGCTCACAGTCATCGTACCCGACCCTGAACGGCACGACGCCGGCCACCATAGTAAACAGCTTTGTCCCCAACTCCCACGTCCGCAAGGGCATGCCGTCGTCTGACCTCGGGTCCTCGTCCCATTTAGCGGCGAGGCAAGACACGGACCGGGGCGAAGCGCGGCGAGGGAATTCCACCGGGGTGAAGCACGCCGGTGCTGCGGCAACGAGGATGCGGGTGGAGAGAAAGAGGCACGATCGAGTGGACGGCCGCGCAGTCCATACGGTGACGGCCTCGAGCGCTAGCGGATGCTTGCAGGCCAATGCAGGGGCTAGCGGCGGATGCTTGCAGGCCATTGGTAATGCAGGGGCTCCAGCCACTGCAGGCAGCAGCACTGCATGAGCACAAGTCGAGCATGCAGTGCTCGTAGCCTCGTACGCCGCGCCGCTGTCCCCTGTGCAGAAACCTTTCATGCAGATTCGATTCATGGCCGCAGCTGGGTCAGGTGGCACTGAGTCCCGTGGAGAGCTGAGTCCCGTGGAGAGCAGGCGCCTGGTGAGCTTGCATGCGGCCGTGAGCAGAGTGACCAGAGTCATCCGCCGGAGCTCCCCACGGCCGATCATCTGTAGGTTGCAGACCCAAGAGAGATCATGGCCGATCGGTCATTGCTGTGACTGTGAGCGGCTGCATCAGAAGCGAAGCGCGGTTGGGAGGTCAGTTGACAAGTCTGGTGCTCCAACTTGATGCTCGATTGGGCACATGGACCGAGCTCGAGCGGTCAAATTCCAGTTCTGAGCCAGTGCTGTGCTGAGCGGCATCAGATTCCAGGCTTCGGGCATGGACCACGAGCACACGAGCGGTCAAGTGCCACGATTCCAGCTCCCTGTCCGTGTGCCGGCAAATCCTTGTCCGATGGGCCTATCAATGCTCTAGCACGGAGTGTTCACTATTCAAGCAGAAACGGCAGTTCATTGGCCTGCTGGGGCAGGAGAAACCTTTCATGCAGAAAGGGCACAGGCATTGGCATGCTCGATCACGAGAAACCTTTCATGCAGAAAGGGCACCCTGCATTGGCAAGGCGCGCGGCAGTCATCGCTAGTCGGCACTGAGTCTGGTGGACACGCCCCACGAAAAGTTCGAAAATCATTTAAGATTATCGGTCATATTAAATATAAATAAAAAATAACTAATTACATAGATTAGGTGAGTATTTTAAGTCTAGTTAGCCTTTAATTAAATAATATTTGCTAAATATAAACGAAAGTGCTTTTCAAGTTAAATTTTTTGCATCCATCATCCCTACGTTGCGGTGTTTGTTAACCAAAGCGAAGCGACCATGGGCCATATCGGTCATTGTTGTGACTGTGACCGGCAGAGTACCGAGCCATGTGCTGAGCGGCATCAGAATGATCAGCCAGCTGCACGGTTCAGCCTAAAGCATGGAGGAATGACATTTTCTTTTACTGTAAGCGATAATTTGAAGTATCTGAACAAATGTCCATAGATCAATACGGCCGCCTCCTCATCCGGCGACCGATGAAGCCCGGCTGAAGTGTCACATATTTTAGGACAGAGAGAGTTCAACTTCACACACTCTCGGTATCAGAAAGAGTATTTATCATGATTTTTGAGATAAGATTAGTGCAAATGTTACCTATTTATCCCTTTTTTTATTATAACAAGTGTGCACAGGGAGGAAAGTGGCAGGCCTGGCATGGCTCGTGGAGGGGGCGGCGATGGCGGTGGCGCGGTGGGCAGCAGCGGTGCGGTGTGCGCGGGGAAGAGGAGGGGGGCGGCGCAGGAGGCAGGAGGGAGAAAGGGAGGAGATAAGGGATAACCTTTTCTTTATTGCCTTTAACTGATTACAATTCTTAAATATTTATAGTCCCAATTGGACTTGACTCCTAAGCAATCAAGGGATCCTGCTGATCCTCAATTCCTATTTTACTTAATTTATTTTCCTAATTCATCTCGGCGACGTGGCAGTCTTGCAGTCGTGGCGACGGGGGACCGGGATGGCGGCGGCGGCGGCGCATGGTGCAAATCGTCCTTCTTCTCCTCAGGGTTTTGCGTGGGCTTGTCCTTAGTTGGTTGCACTGTTCTCCTTTTAGACCTCAGTTGGTCTATTTATTCCGCTTTGCTAGTGGGCCGGAGTTATACTTCAGTACTCCCCCTTTTCCACTCAGTGCGTCCACGCGTTGAAATAGGCGCCATGACGAAGTATTGGAGGTGGGTCGCCTATTTTCCCAAGGGATCTCCATGAGTTGAATGACAACATGTCCTAAAGCATGGGTGTCTCGATCTTCCCCATTGTTATGGCTGGCAAAGATGAATGAGTAGTGAAAAGAGCCAAAGTAGCCCGAGATGATGTAGTCGTAGACTTTGTTGTTGTCTCGTTTTGGTGAATTTTGGATGGCATCCATCATGTCAGCTTTTGTGAGCATCCCTGTGATGTGAACCATTTTCATTGAAGTAGGTGGCCTTGGTAGTGATAATGTTTTCCCTGCATGTATGGTCCCCATGAAGTGTCTGCACACTATATGTGGTGTTTGAAAGCTCTGATCTGTGTCTAGATGAAGCATAGTCCTGAACATGGTGTGGCTCCCTTAGCTGCATAGGTTAAGGATATTAACGGGTGACTGCTTCCTCTGTGAATTGGCATGTGGAAATTTTTTTATGTTGATAAATTGTTGCCTATGATCATCGAAGAAAATTATTGTGGCCACTGGTAATGGTTTTGCCATCGCTCAAGTAAGAGGATTATTGATGAAAAGGCATGTACTAGGGATGTGGAGGAAGTTGAATGGAACCCAATTGCGATAAGGTGAGGAGCTGTCATACCAACTGTTTCCATTATTTCTTGTAGTAGTGGAGAGGTTGCTGGGATGTAAAGGTGGTCATTGTAGTAGATTACTCGCTCTTTGATGGACCATGAATTCGTTGCGGCCTGAACAGTGATAGTGTCATAGATTACCTGAAGTGCTTGTTCATTCCCAGTGGCCATGCGGAGTTTGAGGAGGGCCTCTGTGAGATCTGCTAAAAATTGCTTGGGTGTTGTAGGTGGAGTAGATTTAGTTGACAATGTTGTTGAAGTGCTTGATTTCTCCTTTCTTTCCTTAAGGTCGCCTAGAGTGGTGTAGGCTGCTGGAATCTGAATGGTTGAGGGTGTAGCATTGGTGTTTTGCTCCTCTTTGTTTTGCTTCTGGTCATGCTGGTCCTTGGTGATTATGACAGGTGGTCGTGGTATGTATGATATTGCTGCTGTCTCTAGTAGCCGAGCTAGATCAATTGCAGTTTTCATGTCTCATGGGAATTCAGGTTGCACTAACTCCCGTAGTCAAGGTGGAAGTCCCGCAATGAAGAGACTGACTTGGTGAGGGATGCTATCAAGGTATATGCGAGTGATGTAGTCCTGATAATCACTCATTTCGGAGGCTGATGCATTAGGTGGCCGAATTCATTGAGCAAAGCATCCTGGAAATCCGTCCAATTTGCTGGTCATTTCTCCTTCTGAGGAACCAAAGTTGCGCCATTCCAGTAAGGTAAAAAATAGCATAAAAGTAACTAATCCTGCGGCTTCATGTGATATAAGTTGAAGAGAATACACAGTCTGGCTACCCAAGGCATAGGATCTGATTTACCATCACATGTTGGTGTTGGTATGCGTGTAATCATCGTCGTACGTTCTGACGAATGCGGCGTAATATTGGGGTTATCAATATTTGATGGGCGTGAAGACAATTCTGGCAGTGGTGGTGCTGTAGTTGCATGTTCCTGTTTCGAGGTGGTCTTTGTTCAGAATCCATGGCTAGTAGGAGATTGTGGGGTGAATCGAAAGAGTTAGGTTCATTGATGTTACTTTCGAGGTGAGCTCTGCCAACGACAATCATGATCTCCTTGGTTTCTGCGTTGAGTTCATTAACAGCGCTGCTTCATGATTCAATCTCGTCTGCGTATCTGTGATGATGGCAGATTGAATCGTCCTGCCCTCGATCTTCTTGAGGCGAGCGTTGATGGTGACGAAATCTTTGTGCATTCCATCGATTTTCTTGTTGACTGTGATGATGAAGGATTACAGCATCTCGGCGACGTTGACGGATTCATTCTCCATGTCGTTGATCGATTTGGTCGTCCGATACAAGTTATAACAAGTCATGCGCAGGGGCACGTGGCAGCCCTGGCATGGCTCGTGGAGGGGCGACGTGGTGGCCAGCAGCGGCACGGCATGCGCGGGGGAAGAGGAGGGGGCAGCGCGGGGGCAGGAGGGAGAGAGGGAGGAGATAAGGGATAACCCTTTTCTTTATTGCCTTTGACTAATTACAATTCATAAATATTTATAGTCGCAATTGAGCTTGACTCTTAAGTAATCAAGCGATCATGCGGATCCTCAATTTCTATTTTATTTAATCTTATTTTCCTAATTCATCTCGGCGACGTGGCGACGGGGGACCGGGATGGCGGCGGCGCATGGCGCGCTCGCACTTCTTCTCCTTAGGGTTTTGTATGGGCTTGTCCTTAGTTGGTTGGGCTGTTCTCTCCTTTTGGGCCTCTGTTGGGGGGGTAAAGTTTATTTTGCTCCTAGGAGCAGATGCTCCAACATTGTGGACCACTGGATTCGCATTGAGAAGTGTGTGTGCACACATCTTAGTGCAAAGCTGCTCTGAGATGTGTGTGCACATTTCTCAATACGAATCTAGTGGGAGCATGTGCTCCTAGGAGAAAAAAACCACGTTAACTTGATCTATTTATTCTGCTTTGCGAGTGGGGCAGAGTTATGCTCGTTACTGATTCCAAAAATAGGATTTGCCTTTAAACGTTCGTATCGTGGATGGATATAGTATTGCAGTTTTTAGAAATACTTTTGTAATTTTAATAGGCGGGTTCTCATCGGAGAAGGTGGAGGCTAGGGGTGGCCATCAACATGGCACCCTGTCAGACCTCAGTGTCCGGTCAGCAACTCAGACGTCCGACAATCCTGATCACGCAAGGCAAGACTTTTTTGCTATTTGCGATTTGATATTCATGCTACTAGACGTTCTATTCTATAGGAAAAATAAGAAATCGCCGCTTTTTTCAGTTACACCTAATGAATAAAGGTTTTCAAAAGTCCAAATTTATTTTCTTTCTTGTTTTTAGAATCCTATTTTTATTCTTCCACCAGTAGAGAGCGAGCGAACGAGAAAAGAGGGGTATTCCTTTTAGAAACTAGACTTTGAAATAGAAATCATGGAACAAATATTGAATTCAAATGTTTGTTTTCTTTATTTATTTTCTGAATTATAATAAAAATAAATTAAATGTATGTTAATTCCTTAAAAAATATAAGAATAGGTTAGGTGAATCAGAAACAATTTTGTTTTATGCAAAAATTGAACTATTTTAAACTAAAAATCTCGATAGGGGATCCTATCGGTTTGTAGTGGGTCGATAGCCCCTGTCGCAACACTGCAGCATGCAGTGCGGCTCCAGCAGCCAGCCTACTACGAGCAGCATCCTCCTCCGTCCTTGAAAAAGAACAGTGTCGCTGTTACCGTTTGTTTTTTTTATCTGTCGTCTTTGGTTTTTTCAAAAAGTCTAGGCATCCTTGGCTTATCTGTCGTGTATCAGGCTGCTGCTCTGGCCAGTCACAGCCCCTGGCCACCGCCATGGCCGACAGCAGCGACCGACCGTCCAGTGCTCAGCACCTCGGTAGCAGGAATGCATGCTGCTTAGCCGGGCAGTACGCCCGCGGCGCCTCCCGCTGCCTCTATTGACAAATGCTGCTGCTGTTCCTAGTGTGCTATAGCTAGCGCCTCACCTCAAACGGGCTTTCGGCATGGTAAAAGATACGGGGCCGGGGGAAATGATCGCCATGGTGGAGGTGCCCGGCCTCCGGTTGTGAAACCGCCACCACGCTTCACCTCCATCATTCCAGTCCAGTACTATGATCTCCTCTTCCAGTACTTCCAGCTTGCTCTTCTCACCCAGCGACTTCCTCTTCTCACCCATGGCCGCCGCCACTTCCAACGACGCCCTCTTCTCACCGATGGCCGCTGACCCCTATCCTGGTTACTACTGTGTGGGCAGCGCTGCGTATGGCCTTGACACGAGTGCTGCGGCTGTGCCCGTCGAGTCCAACGGCACCGGCATGGAAGGTGTCTGCTGCATCTCACCCTTCTCTGCCAATCGTATTTTCTCTGATTCTGATCTAATGTTATTATGGTCTTGTTGTCTTGTCATGAAGTAGGCACGATGCCGTCGTCCCCACCGTGGAAGCTAGATGACTTGTTATTTGGTGATGGTGATGGCGCCGGCGGTGGGCAAGAAACGGCAACCTACTAGAGCCACCAGCAGCAGGGCCACGGCCAGGAAGAGAGGGCGAGCAGGGACTCCCAGCCGTGCAACCGCGTCGTCAGTGCCGATGTTCCAAATTCACTCTCGGATATAGGCTGGGTTTCTGACGGAGCAAAGTGGTGGCCCGTCGCCGGAGACTTAGACGTACTATATTTCTAGCGGTAACCTTCATGTCAGTTAACCTTCTTGTTAGTTTCTAGCATTGATGTTGGCTAGCAACTCATGCTTTCATGCCCGAACTTAGTAAAATAGAATACTCCTTCATTTCATTACTCCTGCAATTCCACCTATTAATGTGGCAGGTATTCTCTTGTTATGGAGCAACCAAGTTATTTTGTTACTCTGTCTTTTAGGCCAAATAGTTTTAGTTGTTTCAACCACACAGTTTTATATTCAATGATGAAGGGTTTTGTTTGATTCACTGGAGCGGCAGGGTGACAAATACATAGGCCTTGTTTAGTTCTCTCCAAATTTCAGTATTTGGCACTATGTAGAAAAAAGATTCTTTATCACCTCAAAATACCGATACATACATGGAGTACTAAATGTAGATGCAATCAAAAACTAATTGCACAGTTTGATTATACTTTACGAGACGAACGTTTTGAGCATAATTAATCGATGTTTAGATAATAATTCACAAATAAAAATAAAATGCTATATGAATTCTGCTACAGAAAATTCTGGCTCTAATTTAAGGAACTAAACGAGGCCCTAGCCAACATATGGGACAACAACAACAGAGAGCGGGATGGGCAGACTAGTAAAGGCACAAGAGGTTAGATAAATCCAAAAATGGGCGATTTAGCAAGTCTTATCTGTCAGCTTATAACTCCTTTCTGACATTCTTTTTGAAATGGTGATTCCGGGGTTTGCCATGACTGAATGTGATTGGTCACGCTTCCTCGCAGTATATCTAGGTAAGAAGAATCATTTCTTATCCAATAATTTTTTATTGTTATTCAATTTGTATAGCTGTTTTTATCCAGCTGCATCTAGAAGATCCTTAATTAAATAGGAATGTTATCTGATTATTAGGTAGTTACGACACTGAAGATGATTGGGGTCCAGATGCTCCCATCAATTTCCCCGTAAGTGTCGTGGAGATGGAGGAATTCCACTCAAGAAAATTAGAGCTTGGATGTTCATTTATATGTAATTGGCTAACATAACACTTTGTTTGGCCGGTAGAAAACTATCGAGATGAAATTGAGGAGACGCTGCAGCAGTAGCAACAACAACAACATAGTCTTTTATCCTAAATAAGTTGGGATAGGCTAGAGATGAAACCAAAAGAGGCATAGAAACAAAGAACACATAAATGGTACAAGAATAAAGATTACGGTTCAGGTACGTTAATTGCTAGTCTCCAAGCGCTCCTATTCATAGCTAAATCCTTAGGGATATTCCACTCTTTAAGGTCTCTCTTAACCGACTCGTTCCAAGTCAGTTTAGGTCGACCTCTACCCTTCTTTACATTATCGACCCGCTTTAGAACCCCACTACGCACCGGCGCCTCAGGAGGTCTTCGTTGGACATGGCCAAACCATCTCAACCGGTGTTGAATCAATTTTTCCTCAATTGGTGCCACCCCAACCCTATCCCAAATATCGTCGTTCCGGACTCTATCCCTCCTTGTGTGCCACCCCAATACGCATCTCTGCTACACTCAATTGCTGGATATGTTGTCTTTTTATAGGCCAACATTCAGCACCGTATAACATCGCCGGACGAATCGTTGTTCTATAAAACTTATCTTTTAACTTCTGAGGCACCCTATTGTCACAGAGGACGTCTGAAGCTTGACGCCATTTCAACCAACCGACTGAAATTCTATGCCTAACATCTTCATCAATGTCGTCATCCTTTTGTAGCATCGATTCTAAATACCGAAAAGTATCCTTCTTGGCCACCACTTGCCCATCGAGGCTAACGACTCCCTCCTCATTCCTAGTCGCGCTGAAATCGCACCTCATGTACTCGGTCTTGGTCCTACTAAGTCTAAACCCTTTCGACTCTAACGTGTGCCTCCATAGTTCTAACTTCCTATTAACCCCTGCCCTAGTCTCATCCACTAGCACCATATCATCAGCAAAGAGCATACACCAAGGGATATCACCTTGTATGTCCCTTGTGACCTCATCCATCACCAGAGCAAATAAATAAGGGCTCAATGCTGACCCTTGATGTAGTCCTATTTTAATTAGAAAGTCATTGGTGTCATCATCACATGTTCGAACATACGTCACCACATCCCTGTACATATCCTTGATGAGGGTGATGTACTTAGTTGGGACTTTGTGCTTTCCAAGGCCCACCACGTAACATTTCTTGGTACTTTGTCATATGCCTTCTCGAGGTCAATAAAGACCATATGCAAGTCCTTCTTCTGCTTCCTATATCTCTCCATCAACTGTCGTAATAAGAAAATCGCCTCCATAGTCGACCTACCAGGCATAAACTTAAATTGGTTTTGGGTCACACTTGTCACTCTTCTTAGGCGATGAAATTGAGGAGATGACATCTATGAAAAGGGAAGAATATGTTGAGCATTTGAGAAGGTTAGTTAGTGCTTTGTGTGCATTATAGCTTGCTATACATTGCTTCATTGATGTTTTCCTGCATTTTCTATGTTATTAATGATCATAGGAAAAGCAATGGATTTTCTCTACCGAGTGAGAAGGTTCGTTGGTTTGGGGTTGGGAAGATCACGCAACCATATTTTGCTTCCTTAGAGCGGAGGACAATATCTCAATGTATATGCTAACTGCATTATTACAGGAGTCGCATAGGAAGATGGTGGGGTCAGATTTATATGATGGTTGCTGGAAACAAACGACATCTACAACTCGGCACATTCAGTAAGAAAGATCTGCCTACTTGATTACAAATTTGTGTGGCCAGAATCGTTTTTTAGGGAGGAACTAGAGCCAAAATTATTCCATATAAAGTTAGGGCGTTAAGTAAAAGAAGCTTTTAGCACTAACCGTTTGTCAGTGTCTGTCTCGTCAAAGTGCATTTGCTGATCCCCGGCTTGTAGCTTGAAACGGCCCTGCATGCTCGCCAGCCCTCACTGCGCAGCGAATTTTTTTGAGTAAAATATACCATAGGTCCTTGAACTTTTTTTTTGGATTCCCACTTGGGTACTTGAACTAAAAAAGTGGCCATATTTATCCTCAATCTACTATGGACTATCATCTGGATCCTCTAACTAAAAACCTGACCATTTAGGTCCTTCAACTAATGCCGCACCCGAGCAAAGGTCCATATCTCACCACATCAACTCTACAATCCTATTTAACAGTCAATATGATATGATCAGTTTCATAAAAAAAAAATGATATGATCAGGGTCAAGTATATTTTCAGGCCATGATTAATTTTGGATTAATGGTATCTTTGTGCACATTACGTTTCTAGCCAATCATTCAGCAGAGCTCTCCCGGCATGTTGATTATCTCCTTTGGTGGGGTACAAGCACGTGATGTTTCTTTAACTCATGAAACGGTCAGCTAATATGTATATGTACATAATAATATACAATGCTGAATATAATACGTGATACTATGTATCTGACGATCCACTCGTTTTCAAAATCTTCATCCGATCCATTCGCCCTTGGTGCAGCTTTGCCTCCAATCCTGCTGCAGCGGCCACCGTCTATACGCATGCCAGCGCACCTCAACATCTTCTCCGTAGAGTTGTCCAGGACGCCGTTACTCTCGCAGCAACAGCACGCGCTCATGGTGAAGATGCGCGGCGCAGCAACAGCGGTCTGACACAGTAGCATGTGGCAGCAAAGCAGCAGCAGCATGGCTGGAACCTTGATCTGCCTGCATGTCTTTTCTTCCGGAGGCAGAGCTCGCGTCAGTCCCCCTTAGCTTAAGGATTTTGTTTAATGGTCACATTTTTAGTTGGAGGACCTAGGTGATAGTCCTCAGATGGTCACTTTTTTAGTTTGAGCACTTAAGTGGAAATCCATAAAAAGTTTAAGTACGCTTGACGCATTTTACTCTTTGTTTGTTACGTACATCGGAGCTGATCCACCACACAGGGCGATGATTTATGTTTAGTGTTTACTCCGAGGCACGGAATTAAGGTTTTACTGCTAATGTGCCCCCAAGTTGTGAGCATGGCTTTTGCGTTCACTTCAATCTTATCTTGTTTTCCAAGATGCACTAACTAGATTAGTTGGTAGTACAATATGTATTTCATAAATTGGTCACACTGACACGGCTGCGTTTGTTTCTTACATTACTTATTGAATATATATGCTGCGTGAATGCAGGCACTCAAGAGGAAGCAGCTGAGGCGTACCGATCAAGTTCCACCGATCAACCATATATATGCTGCGTTTGTTTCTTACATCACTTATTGAATATATAGCTGCGATCAAGTTCCATGGCTTGAAGGCGTTGACAAACTTTGACAAAACAAGATATGACATCGACAAGATCATGAGGAGCCGCACACTACCGCCCGTGGAGGAAGCACGCAAGGTCAAGGCGATCGAGATCGCGAACAATGCTCGCCTCATGCCTTGGCAAGAACTGACATCTACTCTCCCGCCGCAGGTATCCGTGCAGCCGAAGCTGAGGACAATACTTGAGCCGTCTGAACCTGCAATGCTGAGAGAGAGAGCTGAAGCAGAGGAGCAAACAGTGGCAGCAGCACCCATTAGGCTCCAAGACGACGATGACTTGACCAAGGTCATGGAGGATATGCTGTCAGCGGAAGCAGAGGAGCCAACGGTGGAGTCCACTGCTCCTCTGGAATTCGGCAGCGACGACTTCTTCAACTTCTCCGAAGACGACGGCGGCGTGCACGGCACATTGCTGCCCTCCCCCGGTGAGTCGTCCCCGGGCTACGGCATGGGCGGCGGTGATGCTGGCGGCGTGCACGGGCATGGCTCTGGGGGCAGTCGCCGGAAGCGGAAGGAGCAGAAGGAGCGCATGGAGCAGTTCGCGGAGGGGCTCGGCTGGCGGATGCCTAAGAGCCGCGTGCCGGGGGCTCGGGTGGCGGATGACCAACTTCACGATGTGGAGCGCTTCTGCTGAGAGATCGGGGTCACCAGGTCGGTCTTCACGGTTTGGATGCACAACAACAAGGTCGGAGGCTGCGGCAGCAGGGGTATGCGGGTGTCGGTGGAGTCGCTCAGACGTCGTCGTCGACGCGTGGAGGTGGCGGCGGCGGCGGCGGCATTGCTGGAGGAGGTGGGAGCATGTCCTGCTTGGGCGATAGGGGCTTACGTCGACGAGGAGGTGGAGGTGAGGGGCAGCGACATCTGCATTTGGATGGCCTCGCCATGGCTGCGATCGATGATTAACGCCTCCTTGTGCTGCTAATTCCCTTGGCTGATTTTGCTTCGATCAGTTAGTTGATGATTAATTGTTGATCATGAAATATGCATCATTATCACGTACGGCTCTGCTAATTCTTGATTTTGTACTGTGATCATTCAGTCATTGTTACATTAGAGCTGCCCAAGGGCTCCAGAAGAAGACAGAGAGATGTAGGTCGCGATGCTTGTAATCTCTAATGCCTACTGACTTTTAGGAGGAAGGAAGAATTCTCATACCAAAACTTATGTATGACGTGGCATCAAACAGTGTTGAGCTAAGAACTGCTGTTGTTTATTGCATTTTGAATATGTGTATTTGTAAGCTCTAACCCCTAAATATTTATGATTTCAATTAATTTTTCTAGTATGCTGATCTGTCAGTAGCAAAAACAAATAACCAAGGTGGATACAACAATATTAATTTTCAAAAGTGAAACAAAAAAAAAAAGGTAAATCCCCAGAACCACTGTATCAAGCACCCTATAATTAGTACACCCTATAATTACTGCAGTACATTTCTCAGAAGAAAGGCACTGCAATTTGGGACAATAAATGGTACTAAAAGCACATATATGAATAACATTAGTTACCTGGCGCCAATTCAATTTACATCTCTATTGTTGTATCCTTTGGGATAGCTAGCTGTGCGGTTGTAAGCAAATAGTGAGATCAGGAACAGAGCACATCCTCTCACAAAATTAGCATGCGAGCAAATCTCAAACAATGATGGAATGCATTTTCTTGCATGCAACAAGAAAATAGGTATGGGGAAATGTGTATTTAACAATTTTGCATTATCATCTTTGGAGCTACGGTAATTCATACCTATTGCTGAAAAGTCAAAACAGAAATCAGTAGGTGCCTTTTTCACTCCATACGTTGTTGATCGGAACTACACAAGCATGTAACATGTGTTTATTTACAAGACATACGCATGATGTGGATCACCATTACTGATTGTGGAAGAAGTTTTTATGAGACATACCTGACATGGGTCTCGTTTTTCTTCTCTCCTGCTGAATTTCTGGTCGGGTTATTGATGCGTTCATTGCAAACCTTGGTCCCATCTACATTGCAAACATGTGGTAAATATGGGTCTCGCCAATTATCGACCACGCGCGGCTCGCAAAGGACTGCGCGCCTTCTAGCTCGATGGCAATGACTTCATTTCCCAGTGCGGGAGCTCACACGCTCCATGGTGCTCACGGGGCACACCCATTTATGCTATGACGAGCTCTGCAACCTCCATGCACCGGCAAACTCACAACGCGCCCCCGCTGCCCGTCCCGCTGCCCCCTCCTCCCTCCGCCTTACCCTCCTTCTTCCTCCACGCACCACACTAGAGACCTGGCGGCGAGGATGATGGATGGTGCTCCAGCGAGGTAGGCGACTCCTGGATCCGGATCTAGAGGCCACACACCCTCCTCTCTGGGTCTGGATTTGAGCCCTCTTCCCTCGTCCTCCTGATCTGATCCCTCCTCCTCCTTCTACTCTTCTGCATCTATGGGGTTCCGACAAGTTCTCGGGTTTAGATCTCATCCATTGTTTCACTTGTTCTATCTGCATGGTGCAGTGGCGCTTCATTCGACGTTGCAATACTTTTTTTTTGTATGTTGTAGTAGTTGTTGCGTGTTTATTGCAGCGGTAGTTCGGGGGCTGGTGTAGTAATATGTTCGTTGTGTTGCATCAGCTGCAGAAAATGTTTCAGTAGTTTTTCTTTGTTTGTTGCAATAATACGTTCAAGTTGGTTTCAACTTCATCGTCTGCTTCAATGTTTTTGTTTTGTCGCAGCAGTTCATGACGTTGTTGCAACATCCCATTTTTTCATGTTTCGTTGTTTTCATCCTTATGTTGCAGCCCGCAGGCGGTGGCGAGCGAGCTAGGAGGGACAGGTTGTCATGACGGGCTGGATGGGACGGGTTGTCATGGTGAACTGGCAGCAGGAGAATGTGCTAGGGGCAGCAGGGTTGGAGGGTGGAGGGGAGAACGAGGGTGTTATTTTATTTTTTCGTATGAGATGGGCCGTGCGGGAACGAAAGTACGTTATTTCATCGGTTGTCCGAACGCTCGATTTAAAAATAGCATCTCCAGCAATACTACTCATCCCACTACCTATCCCCAATATCCCCAATATGGGTAACAGAGGCAAAAAAAAGAGCTCCAACAAACTACCTACTCCACCCAACAAATTTGTTGCCTACCCAAATCTCATCTCTCTATCCATTAATGTTGGGCCAAGCAGTCTACCCAAATCTTCTCACTCCTCTCTTTCTTCCCCACGCGCGGGCCCAGCAACCACCGCCCACCATCGTGAGTCGCGACCATCCACCGGCGCGGGAGGCAAGCACAGTCCACCGGGGGCGGCAGTCTTGTCTAGCGAGGACGCAGTGGCCTTCCCCAGCGAGGATGTGGTGAGGATGCCACGGATCTCGCCTCCGTGGCTCCCAGCGCAGGCTCCTCCGTCGGGACTCCCAGTGCGGGCACGGAGACGACCATCACTGGTGAGGTGGCTGCACGGCGAGGACACGGCAGCCTTCCCCGTCGAGGACATGGCGAGGACGCGACGGATCTTGCTGCCCTGACTCCGCCGCAGCTTCCAGCGCGGGCTCCTCCGCCGCAACTCCCAGCGCGGCCGCGGAGACGGTCACCAGCGAGGTATCTGCCCCGGCGAGGCAGCGGTGTCGGTCCTCGCGCTGTGGCTTCGCCCAACGCCTCTACGACCACCTCGAGCAGCATTCATGGTGAGAAGGAGAGGGGATGACATGTTCGGTCTACGTGTCATTCTCTACAAGGATGAGTTGGGGTAGCACTATTTAGGCAGTAATTATTGGAATAGAGAGCAAAAATATGGGTAGTTTAAAAGTTGGAGATTTAGCAAGTTTGAAAGTAGCATTACTGGAAAGACGACGAGGCACACCCAGATTGCCGGATGCCGGCGCACGTAGACTGTGCCCTGTGGGGACTGGGGAGGGCCCACCCCCAAACAAAACCTCACCCTTCTCTTATCCGCCAGCCACCGTCTCCGCCTCTCCGGCGAGCGAGATGCTGACCTGCGGCCGGTTCATCTCCTCCTCCGCTGCCACCAGCACCGCATCCTTCTCCCCGTTTCGGACTCTCACCCGCTCCCTCCTTCGCCGCCCCGCTCCCCGCCTCCTCTCCTCTGCCTCCGCCGCCGCCGCCGCCGCCGCCGTCGAACCCGACACCAAAGGCGCGGGAGGCGGTGGGGCTGCTGCGGTGAGGCCGCAGTGGAAGGCGGCGATTGATTTCAAATGGATCCGG
>CM041647.1:37888024-37898507 GCA_023333625.1 Bothriochloa decipiens | reverse complement strand
AAATCAAGGTCGTTTCAGTTGGTATCAGAGCCATACTTGACCTTAGGCCGTCGTGTGGCAACTTTGCAGAAAACCCCCTGAGTGTTGGCTTATTTAATTAAGAGCCCTCGGCGTGTTCGGCAGAATACGTTTACTCCGTTGGAAAACGTACTTCTTGCTGAACAGATCTAAAATACGCTTTGACCACTGGACAGCGTATTTTCCTTATAATGGCTTTCAGAATACGTTTTCTTCTCTGGAAGACGTGTTTTCTCTTTTCAGAGTCAATTTACGTTTTCAGCTATTTACAATTTTGCCATTAGCTTTAAAGGCTTATAACTTTCACGTTTTAGCTCCGATTTGGTCCGTTCAAATTGCGTTAGATTCATAATTTCGTAATCTACGCAGTGGTACTACTTTTGAAGTATTTTGGAAACTTTTTATTTTTAGCCTATAATTAATGTATTTATTTATCTATAGAAAATCTTTGAAAATTCATAACTTTGCTGTTATAACTCCGATTTCAGTGAACTTGACGTCTGTGTGATCGTGGGATCGAGTAGAATAGTTTTAAAAAACATTTTTTATTCTGTTTAAATGATAATGGTGTACTGTTTCTCTAATGGCTCTTTGTTTGCTTCGTGTATGTATGCTCGCTTGGATTGTCTGGTGTTGTTTTTAATGTCGAGTTCAGACGGTGAGGGTTTTGTTGAGCCAAGCTATTCTGAGGATCAACAGGTTCAACAGGACTTTGTAAATCAAGGCAAGTATAGCATGGATCTTTCTTGTTACCTATTCACTTTAAATATCAATACATATGCATGTGTCTGTTTGATGACCTAGAAACTATAACTAGCTTTGATATCCTGATTCCTTGAACCTTTTGGGTTGCATTGGGTAGCAATGATGCTAGTGCTTAATGATATCATGATCCTATGGCTTGATGAGTAATTATGCCATGAACAGCAATAATGACTTTTACCTACCTGAGGATTTATCAGTAACGTACCTTCCGGGATTTACAGTACAACTGTGAAGGCTACATGGCTCTGGTTTTAGCTCAGTTTGAGGACCTTTTCTAGCATGTTAGAGGTTCCCTTTATGGCGCAAGGGGGGTGTGTTTCGGGTTGGGTGTAGTTGGACCCCTGTCTGTATGTGTATAGGCTGCGGTCGTGTGCCATCAGAAGGGGGGATACTATATCCATAGGGCACAGAAACCTCAGTGGCCCTAATTTGTTAGACGAACCTTTGAAAGGCTTCATAGTGAACCCTGCCAGCCTTCTTTGGTAGAAGGCTAAGAGATTAGCTACCTCGGGCGAAAGGGCAATTCACGGCTCACAGTGAAAGTGTACACCTCTGCGCAGAGTTTAATAAACTGGTATACTAGCCTTGCTCAAGGACACGAGCGGCCTTAGAAACTCCTTACACTAATGATAATTTCTCTGGTCATGTTAAATGGTTCATACCATGGCTGTTATGTTTATTATTCATTTATGTCACGTTGATCATGATAGTTTTGGGAAACACTTGCTACCTTGATGTTGCATAATTGATCAATATGATAACCTATAAAAGCTAATGCAGTCGAACAATGTCAGCTTATTTGAGCCTCATTAACCCATGTTATGCTTGCTGAGTACGGTTGTGTACTTACGCTTGTTTTACTTTCAATTTTAGAAAATCCCGGATGGGTAACAGATGAAGGTTGGAATGAGAGCTATCGCGATGAGTACTAGGCTTGATGTTCACCAGTTGACGTGTCCCTGTGTGGAGCTTCCGCAATAAAGATATCTTAGTTATTTATTGTTTATGCGCAATTCTCTGTAATAAATATTGGTTCGCTATGTAATAAACAAGGTGATGATACTCTTTATAATTTGTCATCCTATATGTGCGACTGTTCCTGGGACGCATATAAGGCTATTTATGCATTCTACTTTTATCCTTAAAAATGGAGTGTGACAACAGTGACTATTGAAGTTCTAGTATGTATAAAATGCATGCACAACACATAGAATATGCAAAATTGGAATGCTTATTACGATACTTGGCCATTGCCACACACTCCCTTTGTTCTTGATTACAATTTGTTTTAGTATTTTCTAAAATCAAATTTTTCTAAATTTTGAAACAATTTTAAATAAAATTTAGCAATGAAAATTCACTATCAAGACCCATGTCATGAATAATTCAATAAAATAAACTTGATATTCAAGGTTTTTGGTAGTTTTTATAATAAATATGTAAAATTTTGGTGAGATAACCTTACGGAAAAGCTAGAGCAAGTAATAAACTAGAGTAGAGCTAGTATATATATGTTGAACTCGATCTACCCATTGATTCAAATAGATAATGTACATCTACCTTTCACTAAATTCAAGGTTAAATTATTTTCATATAGTATGGGGAATGGTAAATTTGATGCCAATTTTGATCCTTCCACCATCTACGATATGAATCTACCCTTTAGTATACAATAAAGAGGATCATGCCAACCTCCTAGCTGTTCGAAACACAAGGCAAGGCTCAGAGGAACAGATCCATTCAAGAAGAAAAACAACATGATCATTAACGTAAACGTTGCTCAAGTATGCTGCAAAGAACTCTACAACGTCCAAACCTGAAGTTCCATGAAAACACATTCCTCCATATTCTTTTTTTTCGTTGTTTTTTTAGTATAGTTTCATACTTCGCTGTTTCGAACTTTGAAATTGCCCGCCCCGCGCCCAGCCTCCATCAGGGGCCGCCCGCCGGCGCACATCTGTGCCCCGTGGGCCAAGTTGACAACTGGGCCGGATGGGCCGGCCCACTCTTCCGCGCTAGTTCCTTCCTTTCCTTCTCCGGTTCTCCCCTCCCGGCAGCCTCCTCTCCTCGCCACCAGCCGCCATGGACGCCGGCGACGACGAGCCCCCCGTTCTCCTGGACCGCGCCGCCTGCGCCACCCGAGGCAAGAGGTCAGGCTTCCTCTGTGTTCCCGATGCTTATTTCCTCCCTGCAGGCTTGCTCCTGATTCGTTGCTCTTTTTCAGGATAACCAACCTCCTCGAGGTCGAGGTCGAGCAGGACGAGGCTTTCTGGAACCAAGATGGCAAGATGCCCTCAAGGATGTAGGTCGCAGATTGCTTCTTTTGTTTCCTTGTCTTCGCAACACCGGTTTGGTGCCATTTCCGTTCCTGATGTGCTGCCATTTCCTCGCAGGAGGAGAACGATGACAACTACGTGGAAGAGCAGGATGTTGGTGACGAATTCGACAGTGATTTTGGCCAAGACGTGAGTCCCTTTGATTCTCACCCTCCTCGCCTGTTGGCCTATTATTACGTCTGTGTTGTGTCCCTGGCTGTCATTAGCGTACACTGCTCTTCCCTCTCTTTCTCGTTTGGCATCTCACCGAGTGTTCGAGTGCCTAATGTATGCCCATCTAACATCTCTGTATCGGCATAGGAATCTAAATCTGACGATGAGCCGGAGAAGGAAGAACGTGAGAGGTACACATGTTCCTTGTGTGCTGATAACCATGTTGGTAGATTTCATCATGTGAACCCGTTACGAGTTCCCCTCCCATGTCCCAACCCAACTGCTGCCAAGCAGATTACCTATCAAGAAAAGGCTAATGTTTCCTGGCAAAACGCTGAGGAAGACCAATGTCAAGAAGAAGAAGAAGAAGGTGACCCCAAAACCAGAAGATGACGCACAAGCTGACAAGTCTGCTGATAAGCCCAGTTCGTTCGCACAAGCAGATGTTCCTGATGAACTGGAGGCTGAGAAGACCATCCGGAAATCAACCAGAACGTCGGTCATCGTGAGACAAGCCAAAAGAGAAGCCATACGTGCTGAAAAAGAAGCAACAGCCAAGGTATTTACCTGTTTCCAAGTTCTCCACCGCTGGTATCGAATTTTGTAATCCCATTGAGCATTTGAGATACTTGTGTAGGACATAATCTTGTGCTACTTGGATTAATTTGAAATGCTATGGCAGAAGTAAACTTGAGGCGGCATTTTGTATGCCTACATAACCAATTTAAGTAGTATATAAACAGTTTACACTTGACTCTTGAGGGACGTTTATGCTTATGTAAGGCTTACTTCCTGTAGGTACCGTGATCCGAAGACAAGGCTGCCTTATGCAACTACAGAAGCATTCAAGCACCGCCGTCGCTCGTTCAAACATAGACCAAGTCGAATTCCACAACGACGTCTTCAAGAAGGTTACGACATCCAAGCGCCGCCATCGCTCGTCCAGACAGGATGGGGTTTTCACTCGTGGAGAGTGCTAGGGACGCGACGCCCTCAACACGGGGAACGACACCCGTAGGTGTCGCTGTCGCCAGCCTTCGCCCAAAGAACCCATAGCACGAATGTTGGTCATGTCGGTCCCCGTCAGTCACCAATGTCGTCGTCGCTGTCAGAGTTCTGCAGAAGTCTCACTAGGGAGGTCGAAGCGCCGGCCACGCGAGCAGCCAAAAAGTTGCGCCAGCACCCCCACCGATCAGGCAACATGCCGAAAAAATAGCCTCCCACCGCCATGCACGTCCACCAGCCGCACGCCGTAGCCGGCCAAGCTCTCGCCGCAATGAAGGCCATGGGGAGAGGAACGACATAGACGAGGATCGCCCCCCCAACGCCAGCACGAGCCCAGCCACCGCCACAAGCAACCACAGGACACGAGCCCCCAACATCTCGGGCGCCGCCCCCTGCCCATAGGACATCGAATCCGAGAAGTAGACCCAAATCCAACACCCCTGCCGACGCCGCCACCTCCGCCTCGAACCCATGTGGCCGCGTAGCCCGGCCATCGAGCAGCAGCAGGGCGTGAGGAGGAGGGCAGCAGAGAAGCACCGCCCCCCAAACCAGACCCCGTCGCCGCCGTCCGGCCATGGCCAGTCGGATCCCGCTGACCTGCCACCGGATCCGGTCACCCGACGACTGGATCGACGGTCTCCACAAGCACCGCAACCTGCAAGGCCATGGAGGAGGAGGGAGCGGAGGAGAAGTTGAAGAACCCTTGCCACCACTACCAGGCACCGGCTTGGACACCGGCCGACGAAGCCGCAGCTGCGACGGCCTCCTCCGCCGACCACCACGTCGTCGCGTTGGGGGAGAGGACCACCGGCTGAGCTGCTGCCCGCGCAGCAGATTCGCGAGGAAGGCCCCGCCGCCGCCATCTCGGCGAGCCGCACGCCCCTGCCAGCGGCCGGCTCCGGCGGCGGCGCGGCGGGGAGGGTGGGGAGGGAGGGCTGCTAGGGTTCGGTGGGAGGGAGGCGCCCGGGCCGCTCGCGTGGGGAGCGGCGCAGGGGCAAGTCGTGTGCGGGTTTAGAACATGTCGAATATGGGAGAGCTTTTTGAATCAATAACTGGTGAACGTTTGATGCCTAAGAAGAGAAGGTTGAGATAAGGTCTCCAAACATGTCAAGAGGCTCAAGGCACAGAGGACGCTTCTGGGGAATACCTGCTCTCGATATGGTGGATGAGGACTAACAAGGCAGATCCTGTGACTTCAGATGATCTGATAGAAAGAGGCCTCATATGTCGAATATGGGAGAGCTTGTAGCTAGTGGACATTCGATGCCTAAGAAGAGGAAGAGGACGAGGACGAGGGCGGAGAGGATGATGTATTTAGTGTTAGCTCTGTATATACTGTGCTTCTAGTTGTCTTCATGTATTTTTGTCAATTGATAAAAATTTTAGAACAATGACCTATTATGAACTTGCTGATCTGGGCTACACCTGGTAACCTATGTGCTGTTGCAATTGGGCATCTGCTTATGGGAGCAACAGGAATTCCTGTTTGGTAGCTCTTGACATTCAAATCAAAAGTTTCTCTGCTGGGAAATTTGGAAACGTGTAATGGTGTTGTGTTCAGAGGGGACGCCCCTGATGTAAACCGGCCCAAGGCCAAATGCAGGGAGTCAATGCGTGACTGGAGCTGCCGAATTCCTCGCAAGAAAGAGGACCTAGCTAGGCATGGAGAAACGCTCTTCCTATGTAATCTTTTCTGGTATCAAAACAAGGCAAAGGGTATATTTGTTAAGCTTCGCCAACATTTTCCAAAATCCCAATCCTAAAATATATAAGTCAATTTTATATCGGGCAACCTAGACTATTTTTAAATCACTCTAACCACTTTACATTTTCTCTTGTACATTTGAATTGAAAACATATTTTACTACTTATTCTTCCCCACATCTTTCCATGTCCGTATTAGCCGATCATTAGGCATGCATATATTTCCTTGCTATTAGGTCCATTATTTCCTCAAGTATCTAGAGATTGGAAGTTAAGATAGGGAATCGTTGGGGGTGAGTTTTGGAAACTCTTGGAGATTCTCTGACTCAGGGTGTGTTTAGTTCACAAAATATTTCACCCCATAACATCACATCGAACTTTACGGCACATGTATGGAGCATTACATATAGACGAAAAACTAAATGCACAGTTTAGTTGAAAATCGCGAGACGAATCTTTTAAACTTAACTAGTTCATAATTAAATAGTAATTGCCAAATAAAAACAACAACCTAAAATATTTGGAAACTAAACACACTCGATCAAATGGGGGCCCCGATTACTCTTCTTCGTAGAACCTCGTGCGCAAAGGATTCTGGCTGCAGTCTTGGCACGGCCGGCACACGGTGAGACGTGCGTGTGGGGATGCCTTGTGCATCGCCGACACCTGCCTTTGGATGACCTCCAGGAGCTCATCTCCGGGACCCGGAGCTCCTTCCTCTTCTCCCACCGTGACCAGCACCAGGTGCTCAAGGGCAGGGGCCCTCTTCAGCAACAAGGCGAGCAGCTGCAGCTCCAACCTCGTCCCTCTGAAATTCACCAGCTTGATGAAGCTGAGGCTGCCAAGCACAAATTCGTTGCAGATATCGAGTTCGGAGTCGTCGACGACCTCGCCGGCCAGTGCTGCCGCCGCGTCCGCGTCGCATCCATCTGTAACGTGGCCGGGGTACTGCAGATTTCAGAAAGTAATTAACTTGCTGTGAGCATGAGCCGATTCGAAAGGTATCTCCTTGCAAATTGCATGGACGGGGAATCGTGGATAGTGCAGGATGAGATGAGGCAGAGAGCTTTACGCGGACAAACAAGCGGTCCAGGAATGGAAGCTCGCTCTGCTCGAAGAAAATGGCCAAGGTGAGGTCGTCTCTATGATGATCTTCGGAGACTATCAGCACTTGCAGCTCCTGTATGTTATTCGGCGTCTCGAGCCGCAATGACAAGTTGTAGCCGTTGCAGGAAATCGTCCAAACCGGGACATGCTCGAGGTAGCTCAACGAGGAGTCATAGTTGGTCGTGTCAGAGTCGGGGTCGTACCATATTCGAGAAAGGTACACGTCCCGCAGAGCCGGCATGTCGCCGTCGAAGATGAAGATGCGGTCGTCGAAGTCGGGGTCGAAGACGGCGATGTCGAACTCGTGGCTCCAGAAGAACTCGGTGTCGTGGAAGGCGATGGACTCGAGCGTGGGCGCGGTGACCCGGACCTGCCTCACGGCTTTGCATGCTACGATCTCCAGGACCCGCAGCGTCTCGCTGCCGATCCTGATCGACACGGAGCCTGCGATGTATCGATCAGGATCCGATGCTGCGAGGTATCGATCAGGATCCCATGGCCAGGACCCGGAGCTGCTCAGCCTGAGGTGCACCAGCGCCCGGCAGCTGGACACGACGTCGCTAACCTCGTCGAGGTTGACGTGGCTGAGGGAGAGCGAGCGGAGGCCAGCGAGCCCGGTGGCGGCGGCCGGGACGGCGCGGAGGCTGAACCCGCCGAGCGCGAGGAGCGCCATCGAGTTCCTGGCCACGAGCAGGTCGCCGGGCAGCTCCACGAACGCCGTGCTTCCGTCGCCGGCGTCTGGAACATGTCGTCCGCGGCGGCGCGCGCGGAGTCGTCGGAACATTTGTGTCGGTGTCAGTGTCGGTGTCGGCGCCGGTGTCAGGTAGACCAGATGCGATCCAGCCGACGACGTCGCGCCCGAACGCGCCGTCGCTCCTCGTTGCTGGCGGGGACCTGAGCGCCACGCGGAACACGTCGAGTGGAGCGCCGTGCTCGGCGTGGAGCTCAAGGCAGCGACGCACCGTGGCCGCGGCCCGCGCAGACGGCTGGCTGCGGGCGAAGTCTCGGTCGGTGAAGTCGACGACCCGGGAGGAGACGAGCGCGCGGAGCCACTGCGGCGCCCACCCCCGGGAGAGGGCGCTGGTTCGGACGGCGTGCTTGAGCGGGAGCAAGCGGAGGATGGAGTGGAGGACGTCGTCGGGGAGGCTGCTCAGCCTGTCCTCGTCTTCCATGGATCCGCGCTTGCTTGGGTGGTGCGTTTGCATTTCCAGGTCAGGAGGAGTTTGGTTGAAACGTGCTCGGTGCTTCGATCTGCTTTCACAAACCCTCCCTTTATACCCGGCAGTACCAGATGCTTTTACAGCGCAGTGTAAGTATTGGGCAAAAAGGCTGAGGAGAAATCTGCAAAGCAGATTATATAGAATAGAATGTAGCTCGTCTTTTCCACATCATAGAACACCTTGCTCTCCACAATCTCAAAGCACACAATACTGTTTGGTCCTTCCGGGTTCCTTCCACGTTAAGGCTCCAGGGCCTTTCTTCTTCATAGCTATTCCTTCTATCAGATGCAATCCATGAGTGCTTTGTTCATTGGAAAATTCAAAAATTGATTCTCAAAATATGTGAATTTAAAATAAATATTCGAGATTCTAAATGATTCCAAATAAGAAAACCTGTCAACACCAAACATGTAGCTCTCAAGTCGGCCTCTACAACTTTGGTATTAACTATGTCAACACTCGAGGTCGATTAAGAATTCTAAATTAGAATACATATTTTGAACGGTAAATGACTTCAGTAAAATTGACAAGGAAGTTGTAGATTGTATTAAGAACTATAACTTTCATATAGACCATGTCAACATATTTGGGACATTCTAATGCCATTTGTACTCCATTGGTGACAACCAATACGATGACGTTCACCCGAGATAGTTCAGAGTGTGTTTAGTTCCCAAAATATTTCACTCCAAAACATCACATCGAATCTCGTGGCACATGCATGAAGCATTAAATGTAGAAAAAAACTAATTATATAGTTTGGTTGGAAATCACGAAACGAATCTTTTGACCCTAATTAGTCCATGGTTGAACAGTGATTGTGAAATAAAAACAAAAGTGCTAATAGTGTGAGGCTAAAATATTTTGGAACTAAACACACCCTCGTTGTTGTTGTTTCCACCATTCTGACGAGAATTTACAAATCTCTTACTTCAAGCTTATCATGGAGTCCCTGCTTCTCGTCATTTAGTTTTGACAAGTCCACTGACCGATATATACTGCCTAGATAAACAATTTACCATCACAATATATGCTGCCTAGATAGACAATGTATGCAAAAAGTAGATTGAGGGAGTGTTTAGTTCTCACCCATAAAAATTTCGCACAGTAAAATCGAATGTTTAAACACATGCCTGAAGCATTAAATATTGATAAAAATATAAACTAATTGTATAGTTTGCCATAAGCTTGCGAGACATCTTTGAAGTTTAATTAGGCCATGATTAGCCATAACTGCTACACAAATTTGCTAATGATGGATTAATTAGGCTTAATAAATTTGTCTCACAGTGTATCAAAAACCCCTTCCGACATCCTTTAAAAGATCCCATGTGACACCAAAAAACTTTTCACCCCACTAACTAAACACCAAATATTTGAAAACACTGGCAGCACTTATATCTCGACAGGCCTTAAGAGTGTTTGCCGTTAAAGCAACTTCTTGCTAACTTGCAGAAAGCCTTACATAGCTTGAACTTGTTGATAAATTGCAGAAAGCCTTCCATGCATGCGAGTGCTGGGTGCTTTCACAAACCCTTCCTTTATGCCGGGCAGTCCGTCCTAGCTACTTTACACGTACTTTTTTCTTTTAAGACCGCACCGGAGGGGTGAGCGCCCCACCTGAATAAATTTCATTGATGCCGGTTTACACGTACTTTTACAGTGCAATTTAGGCAAAAAGGCCGAGCATAAGCACACGGCTTGATAGAGTGATGACTCTTAGTGACAGCATCAGCATCCCATTCCCACGAGGCTTCTCTGGAAAAGACTGCAAGAGAATCGTGGGCACTGGAGGGTCGTTGGGCGTTGGCGCCTGCTTGCTTGACAAGGAGATCCAAGGAGGCGTGCAATGCAATGCAACGCAACCGTCTTAGGTCGCTGTCACTGGCTCAAGCTGTGTGCTTTCTGTCTTTTGCCCAATCCTGCTGCCGAGTAGCAATAAGGTTTCGTGAAAGCACCCAACATGTAGTGATCCCGCCTGACATGGAGATGCTGCAATCGTGGTTGTGGAGCCAAGGTACAGGAGCAGGAGGGGGAGGACCTGACGAGCAGGCTCACCTGTTTGTTCAGCCAAATCAGCAGTATTTTTTTTTCTCACAACTAGGTGGGTCGCTATGGAGTGAGCTATTTAATGTTAAGAAAACTCTATGATAAGATATGTTAAGACTGTCTTTA
>CM041647.1:37841160-37887624 GCA_023333625.1 Bothriochloa decipiens | reverse complement strand
AAGACTGTCTTTACGAATCATAAGATAATTAACACTAGTCCATCGGAGCACGGGTTAAATTTTTTATTATATTTTCCTCTATATTAATGTTCTAAAATAATTTCTATTTAATAGGTTATCTATGAGCTATATTCAGTTGTGATCATCTAACGATTATTGGTTTATATGTATTTTTCATCCATATTTATAGATTTTTTTATTTACATGACAACTATGTGTTTCTCCTATATATAAACATTTAGTTGAAACATTGACTTCTTTTGTAAAAAAAAATAGTTGAAACATTTGGTTACAATTTGATGACATGAACCTAATATTTCATTCTGCTTTCCTAGATTTATTGCTTATTCATTGCTCCCGTTTGATGGTAAATGTTTCAGTTTCTTGTAAAACATGTAGGATTTATCTTTTTTTTTGTTTCTTGCAGTTTCGTAAGTATTAATTTATAAGAAATGTTTTTTTCCTAGCACTATATGTATTTAGTTCAAACATGAACCTAAAGTATATAAGCTCTTATTTCATCTTTTTTATGTAAAAAATCATCAAAATCCATATTTGAACCTTTAGCTTCCGATCTAGTTGTTGCTATATTTATCTAAACATTTTATTTTTATTTTTTACAAAAATATTATATGTCTTAGGCTACCCTATTAGCTCTGACGGGGGCATGAATAGTTGTCCCACCATGGACCATGGTACTCGAGATGAAAAAAATATTAAATCATATTATGATTATTTATTTAAAAATAATACATAAAATTAAGTTACTAATATTCATATGATATAATGTTTCAATGAAGATGATTAACTTTTTTTCAAGATAACGACTTACAAAATTGAATTGTAATTGTTAATGTAACTTAAAGTGAATTGCAAGTGTTGTTACTGTGTGGCATGCTAAGGATATTTCTCCTCGCTTGATAAGCTTATAAAATAAATATTTTTTGCTAATGTATAAATGTCTCTTTGATCTACACAGTGGAAACTGGAAAATGGCTTTGTTCATAGTTTAACTTAAAAGTGGTGGAAATTTTACATTTGAAATATATGTATAGGTAAAAATTATGGGCGTTGAATTAATTTTCGTAATAGCTTATAATAGCATTTACATGTAGATTTGAGAGACTTTATTTAATTTTTAGATACCAATAATTTTGGTATACAATACTTTATCTTATATTTTATAATGATAGAGTTGGATAATTTAGATAAAATTATTATGGGACAGTTTTAGTTGTCTTTTAGGATTTAAATGCTTGAACTTTTTCATAAATATTTGTGTGATAATCCCCTAATTTTTATTTTATAACACTAATTGTCTTTTATAGTTAATAATTATCATGGTCTCATAATGTTTTAGCATCATTACCATGTAAACTTGAAGTAATTCAATGACATTACTATTAAAGTGAATATAAGAATTTACATGATGCTCAATATTTGTTCGAAGTGTTCCAAGGACCTTAAAATTTAAAATGAAAATATAATGCACTAAGGATCATGTAATGACTTATTTGTTTGCCACAATCAAGTAATTGTTGCTTTTATTTTTAACAATTCTTTTCCTGGTCTAATGTTACTCAAATATTTACAACCATGCTGAAATATTTAGTAAGTCGCACGATGCCTTTTTTGCAACTGATAATCCAATGATGTTGTTTTGTTGTGAGAGAAAAATATTGCACCATGGCTGATAAGTTTGGGCAAATATGGTTGTAAATTGTAATATGGAATCTAGCATGATGATGACCAAACTTATTAGTACATCGTAAGAGAAATTAAATTATAAATATGAGATCTAGCAAGATGCATGGTTGATCATGCCTTGCAGGTGTAGTCGATTCCAGTGTTCATATAGATCCAGTGATGTCGGCGGTTGTGGCATGGGCAACTTAGGTGTTAGCACGCCACCGGTCTCTTTTCCTTGGTTGATGTAGATCTTGCCGGTCAATCTCCTCCGGACATGGATGTAGTAGACGGTCCTTTCGTCTCCTTTGCTGGCACACGTCCATCCTTCCATCCCCTCGATGCAACTGTGGATTAGATGTCCGTGATCAGTACTGATCGGTGCATGGCCAGATAGCATGATGAGCAAACTTATTAGTAATCATAGGAGAGAAATTCAATTGTAACTATGAGAAATACCTTGTAGGTGCAGCCGGTTCCAGCGTTGATGTAGATCCTGTGACGCCTGCTGTTGTGGCATCGACGACTTAGGTGTTCGCTTGTCACCGGTCGCGTTTGTGTTCGCTTGTCACCGGTCGTTTTCCTTGGTTGAAATAGATCTCGTCGATCAATCTCCTCCGGACATGGATGAAGTAGACGGTCGCCCATCCTTGGGCCCCCTCGATGCGGCTGGATTAATTCGATGTCGGTGGTCAGTATATGGCCAAATGTTAGTGATCGACTGATCGGTGCATGGCCGGGCTTCATTGGTACTTACACTCACGTGTGCTTGATTAAATTGCTGCCTCGTTTGCTAGTTGGAAGATTCTCTCAACCCTACATAGCAATGTGTGGATGTGGGACCTCTAGATGATTTGGCTTCACAAGATCTCAAAGAAATAGGCTAGTGGGCATTTGCTTTATAGGCTTTATAGATTTCTGTTTTGGGTGAATGCTAGCTATTTATGTTAGTATGCCACGGACGGGTGAACGGGATCCCCCAAGACGATCCTTCCGGCTCTCTCGTCGTCGTCTAGGCAGATACTCTAAAATAACCAATTTATTTTTTTCTCTCTTATATCTATAATAATGGCAGTGGTGGGTAATTTTGTAGAAAAACTAAAATAAATCTAATGATTAAGATCGTCTAAGCTTATAGATTTAATGGCTTGATGTTTTTGATTAATATGAGAATGTGTAGCGTTTATCTTTTTTCTTAACGCATCTGGAGAGAATTAACATGGAGACTCAGTTGGAGCTTCTAATTAGTAATAGTAAGAATAATAATGGTATTGGTGGGTAATTTTGTAGAAAAACTAAAATAAATCTAATGGTTAAGATCGCTTAAGCCTATAGATTTAATGGCTAGATGTTTCTGTTTAATGTAAGAATTTGTAGCATTTATCTTTTTTCTTAGCGCGTCTGGTGAGAATTAACGTGGAGGCTCCGTTGGAGCCTCTAATAGTAATGTTAAGATGGAGAAAACAATTAAGGAATAGACTCATAAATCTCAATCAATATACTGATTATTTCTAGGAAATTGCACACGCCGACAAGGGAACTTTCTTATTTAGTACAACTTATTTGTAATCTAGAAGATGGCACCTCCAACAATAGGTTGCTACTGTAGGAAGGCGCCAGCCAATGGGTTAACTGGAAATGATTGCTGCGGTAGGAAGGCGGTAGCCAATGGGTTAGCCACCGCCAATTGGTTAACTGGCAGCAGCTGCTGTTGCTAGGAGTAGGAGGCAACGTTTGCAAGAGCCAACTGGGTAAACCAAAGTGATTGCTGCTATTGTAGGTATGCAGCGGCGTTGTGCCAGTTGGTTGAATGGAAGCAGTTGTTGTTGCAAGGCAGCAGGGCTCGCCACGGCTAGTGTAACACCTCTGGTGTTATGGTAATTAAAACCTGCCATGTCATCATATGCATTTCAAAGCATTCATGTTTAAGTCAACCTTAATGTGCATCAACTAAAATACGTTTATATTTCATAGGTTGATTGTGTTTCTGGAATATTTTGTCACATGAAATAATAAAACCCTACTTTCGAATGTCATTCCAAATTACTTGGTTTATATTCTATGTACTTGAGGTGTAAACTGTGTTTACACTAGTGTCAAGCATAGTGTATAAACCTAAGTCCAACCCTAAAAACGATTTCCATATTTGAAGTTGAATTTGGATTTCAAAGATTATTCCCAAGTCTTGCAATTCAAATTTAAATTCAAATTGGAAAGCTATAAAATGTTTTTCAAAAGTCAACTTGGTCAACCAAGGGTGTCATTGGGTCATTGACCTAAAAATATCCTTGGATGATATTTGTGATCAGTAATGACCAACCAATTAAATTAGAAACCAAATCAAGTTTGAATTTGGTTTGAAAAACCCTTTATTTCAAAACCTGGTTTTATCCCCTTTTCTATAATTCAAAATCTATAAGGAATTTTTGGATACACTAAAAATATAGTTTGTAGATCTTGACAATATATACAAAGTTGGTATTTAAAGTTTTCAAGTTTCCACAAAGAATTTCAAATAAATTTGAAAATACAATTTTCCAGCATTTGTCCCCTTTTGATTTGAAAAGCATAATTCAAAATTTATGCAGAATTTGAGAAAACTTTATATATGAAACATGTTTTGTTTGCAAAGTTACACATTTCATAGTTTTGAATATTTTCAAGTTTTATTGAAAAATCAAAAGTAATTTCAAATGTTTATTTGTAGGGCTTTATTCCCCTTTTGAATTTGAATTCATATTTCAAAATCTATACAAAATTTGAAAATGCTAGTTAAATAAAAAGTGTAGCTATTGAAAAATCATGCAAATGATATTTTGGGATATTTCAAATTTCTATATAAATTTTGGAGTAATTTGTTATTTTTGACGAATGGCATTTCTGTAATTTTTCAGAAACAGTACCGGGACCTATGAACTTCGGCCATGGCCGGCTTTTCACGCCGCGCCGCCGTCCACCGCCGCACATGCCGGCGTGCTGCGGCCGCCAGCTCACCTCCCGCGCGTGAAGCTTCATCATCACCGTGTCACCCGCCCGTGCTTCACCTCTGCCCTATATATAGGCGCAGCCGGCCGCCGTTTCGCCTCTTCTTTTTCCCCGCTACCACCGCCGACGACCTTCCTCCACCGCACAATTTCACCACCGTTGGTCCACCACTTCTTGATTGCTCTGTCCAGAAGCTCTGCCACATTCTTGCGCTTAATTTGACCTAGCTCATGCTCACTCTCCCCGCCCGAATCGCTAGGCCGCCGTCGTCTTCCTCGCGGCCGGTCGTCGAGCCGCCGTGAAATCGCCGCGTCCACCACTGCTGAGGTTGCTCATTTATTTTCATTGACTACTTTATCGTGTTCTCCGAGCTTCACTGCCCCTCATACACACCTTTTCCCGTTCGTTGGTACACAGAAATCGCCGTGACACTCACCTTGCCGTCGGAGCACCGCCACCGCCATCAGCGCCGCCGACCGCAGCTCGTCTCCGATTGTCTTCCAGCTAACTTGTGTGTGCATCATCACCGCGGTGAGCTTCTGCACCTGTCCATGCTTTCAATTTCACCTCTACCGCGTTGTGGCCACCGGTCACCGTAGCTCTCCGCCGGCATGTCTATGCTGCTCCGCCGCGTGCGTAGCAGCGTACGTTAGGGACCTGGTAGAGTTTCATTTTGTTTTCAACCATGCTCGCGTGGATGTATAACTCGAGCCCGTGCGCTCACCGTCGCCGGAAGAGCCTCCGGTAAGCTTGGCAGCCGCGCCCGAGCTCCGCCGCGCCGCCATGACCGCCGGCATGGGTGCTGCCGTCGCCCCGCCGCTCCAAATTGTTCACCGTGTCGAGATGGACCTGTAGAGCCAAACCCGGTCGCCGGAGACCTCACCGCCAATGAGTAATTGCTGGTCAACTGTCGCGCCGTCGTCGGTCAGCGCGGGGACACTGTTCCATTTTCTTTTTTCTATTTCTAGAAAATGATTTAAATACTATTTTTTTTGAAAAATCATAATAATTCATGAATAGCTCCAAAAATTTTGAAAATTTTTGTGTATGTTCTTTATGATGTCATGTACCTAGAAAAAATATGAAATGCTGAGTAATTTTTACATAAGTTAAAATTAGCCCTTTTAATTGAAAAAGACACCTTCAATGATTTTTAATAAATAAAATAATTGGTTTTTCTTTCTGAAATTTATTTTTCCATCTAATTAGACCAATAGCTTTTCAAAATAAAATTTTGAGCTCAATTAGACAATTTTAATTTTTATGCCTTTATTTTATGCTTCTAAATAATTAATTAATCCCTTTAAATAAGTTTAATCATTATAGGGTCTGTTTGACTTTGGGATTGATTGATGACCTTGGGTCATTAACCTTAATGACCCTTAGCACTGTAATTAATTATTTACGCTTATCTTAATCATGTCATTAGGGCTTAATCGACGTTATTTCATGTACTTAAATAATTTCATTAAAGATGTAGTTAACCCTAACAAACTTAATGAATAAGTTCGGTTGGCTTGCAACCTTATCGTGAAGGAAAGCTGTACTCAAGCCTTTAATATGGTCATGCATCCATCGAGCATCATGTTTACTATTCCATCATGTTGAAGCATATCATTTTCTCGTATAGTTTCCGTTAACGGAGAGTTTAACGTTGTCGCACCAGATCCCAAGGAAGAGCAGATTCAGGAATCGGGAGTTGATCCAGAGCTCGAGACCATCTACCCTGAATACCAAGGCAAGCCCCGATGCATTCAAACCCCACTCTTATTTTTTTAAAAATTTATCGCTTCAGTCATTATATGTTGCATTAAGTAATAGGAGTTGAGTGAAAACCTACCAATTGCATTACCTGTCTTACTTCCTTATTCTTTGTTACCTGTTATTTGAAAGATGTATAGAAATGTTTAGCCCTGCTGAATTAGATAAGTTTCAAAAAGTAAAAGAATGAAAAAGATGAGTATGGCTTATCCTGTTCGAATTATGATGATAGTTAATAAATCAAGTCCGGACGGGTAACTTGCATTGGGAATAGAGTCCCTTTGTAGTGTTTCCGTCTGTTGATGCCCTAGGTCCCGTGTCGATGGTGAACTGGGTGATATCGAGAAATTAGAAAATCCACATGCATGAAGTGGTATACAGTGGGCCAAAGTCCCTACGTATGTCATAGAGTGATGTATAGTGGGCCAGAGTCCCCACATATTTCATAGTGTGTTATACTATGGGTTTAAGTTTCCACGTATATCGGTACACTGGGTCGAAGTGCTTACATGTATCATGTGGTGATATATGGCTGCGGTTGTTATCCCGGTATATCAGTTCATTTGATATGCTTAGGAGTTAAAGTATCATGTATGTTAGTGACCTAGGTCCCAGCTGGGTATGAAAATAGGTTTGAATCGCCGTTGCTTCTCGGAGAAGAAGACTCGATCGTTGTTCATCATCGTAGTAACAACTTGAATAAAGATAAGGTATCAAAGAGAAGTTGGTTGGTAATCTGGATCTAGAGCAAGACAAATTTACTTTCTGTAATTGCTTTTCCACAAAAATTCCTTATCTCTTCCAAGTCTTACCTTGTCCCTCTAGCCTGCATCTTCTGAGTCTTCACCCCTTTTCTTTCGTCGGATCAGTCTTGTTGAGTATTTTTGTACTCAGGGTTTGTTGAACCCTTGTTGCAGGTGAGTCCCATGAGCAGGAGTATTTCGCATCCTGCTGCATGACAGTCATTGCAGAGAGTGACGATGAGTAGGATGTTTGGCTCTTGGGCAGAGCTTATCGCCTGGTATTGTAATAAAGTTATTTATCGCTACTTCACTACTATTATGGTTTGTACAATTTAAACTTATGGTTTGTAAGGTTTGAACTAAATATTTGTAAAATTATGTTATTGTAATACTTTCGCTGTTTTGCTCCGATATATCTTATTTGTATCAAACTGTTGTAATACTGCAATGTCTCTTTGTAATGATTGATCCTGCTCGGAGAATCGTGGATGATTAGTGATTTACCCGACAGACCTTATAAGTCGTATGGAACACATTTATTATTATTTGGAGTCTATTTAGACAATAATAATGCATGTGGGCTATATGATTTAGGAGGTTTTGCCACAGCTAGCTGACTGAGCGCCAAAAGAAATTGTTGCAACTGTTGTTGTTGCAGGTATGGAATGGCGATCGATGCAGCCAGTGGGTTTATAGGAAGCAGCTGTTGTAGCTGCAAGTAGGCAACAGGGTTTGCCATAGCTAGCTGACTAAGCACTGGTAGGAATTGTTGCAACTGTTGTTGTTGCAGGCATAGAACGACAATCGTTGCAACCAGTGGGTTTATAGGAAGAAGTTGTTGCAGCTGTGAGTAGGTGGCTGGGTTTGCTAGGGCTTGTTGAATAATAGAATTTATAGGAGTAGGTGAGCATTGCGGACTAAAGAACGCAGTTGTAGTGCTCGCCGAAAGAGCAAGGAGTGCAAGGAAGGCAAATATCTTGGCGGCCATTGTTGGTATGACGTTGCTAGTGTATTTCGCTTAACAAGTTTTTGATTGCTCTCAATGATATGGGTGGTGGATTAACTAGTGATTTGGGGCCTATTTATACAAGTGAGAGCTCATGTATGCTGTTTTGGATCTTAGATTTTGCCAAAGTACAGATGAGCTAGAGATGACATGTCACCTAGTCAATTTCGGATCTTAGTTTCATTGGATTATATGGTGTGTGTTGGCAAGATAGTCTCCACTACGTGCTAGATAAACATGGCCTTTTCTATTGGAGTCATCTAGATACATGAGTAATGACATACAAAATAGCTTCATGTCTCACGTGACAAAACCTTAGCACATCATATTTGTTCCACTTTATAAACATATTGAGTATGTAAAGTTATGACTTGCTCATGTGGATCAAAGCCTTTATTGAAGGACTTTGTTGTAGCATCGTAGTCATAGATGGTTGAAGTATGCACATTAGCCATGTAAGGATTTACCAAGCAATGAATGAACAAATGCTACAAGACAGTGACTAACCGAGTCCTAGTATGTATAAAATGCATGCACACATATAGAATATACAAAATTGGAATACTTAATACTATACTTGGCCATTGCCACACACTTCCTTTGTTCTCGATGACAATTTGTTTTAGTATTTTCTAAAATCAAGTTTTTCTAAACTTTGAAACAATTTCAAATAAAATTTGGAAACCAAAATACACTATCAAGACCCATGTCATGAATAATTCAATAAAACAAACTTTAATGTTCAAGGTTTTTGGTAGTTTTTTTCTAATAAATATGTAAAAGTTCCGTAAGATAACCTTACTAGAGCAAGCAATAAACTGGAGAAGACCTAGTATATGTTGAACTCTACCCACTGATTCAAATAGATAATGTACATCTAGCTTTCACTGAATTCAAGGTTAAATTATTTTCTCATATAGTACGGAGAATGACGAGCTACCAAACAGCAATTCCTGCTGCTCCCATAAACAGTGACTTATCAAAAAGGTCCAAAGCTTTAAATTGTCCAGCAAACACTCCCTCAATTTTATGGGAGCAGCAGGAGTTACTGTTTTGGTAGCTCTTGATGTTCAAATCCAGAGTTTTAAATTGTCCAGCAAACAGGCAAAGTTGTAGATATAATATCTTCAAAAACCAAGCATTTACTGGGTTTGGAGCGGATCTTTAATTTAGCCCGTGGAGCGAATACAGCCCACCAGTGGCCCAGTTAACATCCCTCTCTCACCACCGCAGGCCAGCGCGGCGCTTCTTTCCAAGCTCCCTCCTCCGCCTCACCGCCGCCGCCGCCGCCATGTCGGGCATCCCGTGGCGGAGCATCGCGGGGGACGCCCTCTCCCGCGTGTTCCTGGTGGCGCAGGCCTACTGCGCCGTCCACGTCGTCGACCAGCACCTCTGCTCGCTCGCTCTCGTGCGGGGGCCCAGCATGCTGCCGGCCTTGAGCCTGGCGGGCGACGTGGTGGCGGTGGACAGGGTCAGCGCGAGGCTCGGCCGTGTCGAGTCCGGGGACGTCGTGCTGATGGTCTCCCCCGAGGACCCGCGCAAGTCGGTCGCCAAGCGCGTCGTCGGGCTGCAAGGGGACTCCGTCACCTACCTCGAAGATCCTGGCAACAGCAAAACCGTCGTGGTGAGTGGTGAGTTGGCATACTATGAGCGCTGTAAAGATCCCAAATTGGTTTGTTTGTGAGCATTGTCGATTTAAACAAGTTTCAACAGTTTTTTTAAGATATGTTTGGTACTTGCTAGTACATTTTACTTGCTTCGAATTGAGATGCATAGAAAACATATGTTTTTGGTAATTGGTACCTACTTGATACTCGGCACCAAAGTTAGGGAGGATGTTTGAACCAATGGTGGTGTTGGTTCAGTATGAGATATGGTGTTATTAACCCTAAAATAAAATTAGGTACTACTGGTACAATTAGATTCTTGATGAATTAGAACTATGTGCTGGTAAAACCTTGCATTTTGCTACCATCAGTATATTTACCCCACCAGAAGGTGTGATTTCTACAGTCGTGTTTGAACTTAGAGATATCAACAGCACAAAATTTGGCTTCTTCAGGTTTGCTTTCCATAGACTGTCAACATGATGTTCGTTCCTTTAAATTCAGGAATTTGGTTTTGTTCACATTCGTTACTAACTTGGTGGGTTCTACATGTAATGTTGGGACCTGATGAGGATGCTTTCTTCAGTTTTGTCTTCTTTTATTTATATATATCCTTGTGGCCTTGTCATTTTTTGTTTCAAAGTTGTATGGTCACTCTGGGCGATTGTATACCTATAGGTACCACAAGGTCATGTTTGGGTGCAGGGCGATAATGCTTATGCTTCTAGGGATTTGAAGCAATTTGGAGCCGTGCCTTATGGTCTCATTACAGGGAAAATCTTTTGCCGGGTAAGCTCAGTTATTTGTTTTGCATGTTTGTTGATTTAATTTAGGAGGTTGGTGCAATCTCTGGAGCCATATTTTGCTTTATGGCTCCATAAGTTGGGACACAAGCAACTAGCAATGGTTAGAGAAGGACAAAGTCGCACCTTAAGTGTTGAGTTGAAATGCTTCAGTATCTTATGAGCCCATGTTTCCATTTCAAAATTCTGGATAACTATCAAATTTGTCTTATAATGATAATAATTGGGGCAAAACATTTTGCTGGCATATACTAGAGTGTAAATATCATATATCCTGCTAGGTTCAGCTCAGTCTGGAAAACAAGAGAAAACCGGGCCCCCAATGCCAAGATGAAAATATGGTTTCATACTATCATTTGAACCGAAGAATTATTCATTTGGCTGATATTGATATGTCGACCTGCTGCTGTCTTAGGGATAATAATGTTTGCACTATGGATATCAGCATGTAGATTTTAAAAATTAATCTGCTTGATATTGATATTGGAATGGAGATTTACCTACTTCAACGTCCTATTTGTGGATGTCCATGGAGTGAAATCTAATAGTACTTAGCGCCCCAGCCAAATGCTCCACTGCTACCAATCATGTTGACAATCACCTTAGAACATTGTTGCCACAAACGGGACTATTGACACTGACTGTTCGATCTTAGGTTTGGCCGCTTGAGGGCTTTGGTTCAATTGATTCAAACCAGTCTTAACAGAGGTAATTTAGCATTTTTGTTGCATCTTATTTTCTAAAGGTAACTGGTTCTCTCTTATCGTCGTTTGTGCTAATTTTCTCTGTTGTATTATTGCTCGTACCCAGAGATTTAATAACCAGCTGAAGGGCCCTTGAGCTTGAAAGCTTTTGATCTAGCACATTGCTACAGAGAACCAGAGTGTATCTTGATGTCCCATTTTGAGTTTTAGCGCAAGTGTATAATAGTTTTAGTTGTCACATCTGAAATCCCAATGAGCACATGTTCTGATACAATTTTGTGTGCTAATGCCTGAGTTGTAACTTATAACTTTATTGTCAGTGGATTTTTGTAGAAAATGGAGCCTGAATATCTGATTTACTCGTGTAAGTCGAATTGTGTTAGTTTTGAGCATATCGAACTGAATTACAAACTTCTGGAGAGATATCGCTTGGTCTGTGCAGTCTGAACCTTGGTTATTCAAACCATTTAAACTAGAGGACTTTGTTATTTTCTTGAAAATGCTCATATGAGATGCTCAGAAAAATCAGTATGATATTTGTAGCTTGCACTTATACAATTATAAGGAGAGAAGGTTTGAAAAGGGGATAAGCTAGCGATAGTTTTCTCTACCAAATCATCCTCATCGATCACTAGTTATAGAGAAATTTTATCTAAAGAAAGTTATAGAGAAATGAGTTTGATTTTTGTCAATCTGATGAAATTTCTCTAAGCTGGATAAGCAGCGTCGTGCACCGTGCACGTGCCAGCTCCACGGTCACCTAAAGTGTTGCTGCGAGGTGTAGAAAATATAAGTTGGTCGAGTCACAAAAAAAAAAGTATAAGTTGCTAGTACGCCCCAGGGGGCCTCGAAATTAATGGCCCAACATCAGTTTCAGCCCACCAAGAAGCAGCCCAATTCATGGTGCAACCCTAGGTATTTAAAGGCCACTCAGCCCCCTCAGCCACCACGGGTGCGGCGGCCATCCACCGCTCTTCCCCTTCCCCACGGCCTCACGACCCTTCCGGTCGGTGCGTCCCTGCTCGGCGCTCGCTGGGACGCACGCCGTACGGCACCGGCGAGCCTTTGCGAAGCTGTGTCCGAGCTGCGACGGCGAGCTCTATCCCCGGCGCCCGTACATCTTCGCCGGCGACGAGCACCCTCAAGGTATGCCCACCCCTTCCTTTCCGTCCCTGAACCCTGATGTGCGAAACCGGCTTCCCTTGGTTACTGAGCCTGAGTTACTCGGGCTGTTCTAGTGTATAAATGAGCTTTGTCATGAACGGGCGCCCTTTTCTTAGTCCGACCCTGGCAATGCTAGTTTAATTTGAGTCGTTGAAATCCTGCGATTAGAATTTATATTTTGAGAAGCAAAACAACGATGAAACAAGCTCAGTCTTCATTACTAGTCCATCCACTTGGTCGCTTTGTAGCTGTTCGCTGTTTTCCCAGTAATTCCAGCTCTAATTCCAGGTGTCAACAAATTCGAGGCATCAAGGGACGCAAACCTCCACAGATTTCATTCATTGCCTCGAGGGGAAGTTACATGAATAGAAGCGTTTGCCACCACCTCCTTGCCCAGTACAAAAAGCTAAGAGAGCTCCAGAGGATCCACGCCCTGGCCGTTGCCCATGGTCTCCACCCCCATGAACAGTCTGTTTCCTGCAAAATGTTCCGCTGCTGTGCTGATTTCGGCCGCGTAGCTGTTGCCCGCAAGCTGTTCGATGAGATCCCCCACCCTGACCTTATCTCCTTCACCAGCCTCATGACCCTCCACCTCCAGCTAGACCACCATCGCGAAGCTATTTCACTGTTCGCTCGTGTCATTGCCGCTGGCCACCGCCCCGATGGCTTTGCGGTTGTCGGTGCCCTGTCGGCCGCTAGTGGCGCTGGTGATCGAGTGGTCGGTAGGGCAGTGCATGGCCTTATTTTCCGGCTTGGGTTGTATCGTGAGATGGTCGTTGGCAATGCATTGATCGACATGTATAGCCAGTGTGGGAAGTTTGAGTCTGCGGTGAAGGTGTTTGATAGAATGTCTCTGAAAGATGAGGTCACCTGGGGTAGCATGCTGCATGGTTACATCAAGTGTGCTGGTATGGATTCGGCATTGTCGTTCTTTGATCGGGTTCCTGTGAGGAGCGTAGTTGCTTGGACTGCGCTGATCACTGGTCTTGTACAGGGCAGGCAGCCTGTATGGGCTATAGAGCTTTTTGGTAGGATGGTACTGGAGGGCCATCGCCCTACTCATCATGTCACGATTGTAGGTGTACTCTCAGCTTGTGCTGACATTGGTGCTCTGGATCTAGGACGTGTCATTCATGGATGTGGAAGCAAATGTAATGCCAGCTCGAATGTAATTGTTAGCAATGCTCTGACGGACATGTATGCTAAGAGTGGATGCATTGAAATGGCATTTTCTGTGTTCCAAGAAGTTCAATCAAAGGATTCTTTTACATGGACAACTATGATCTCATGTTGTACTGTCCAGGAAGAAAGCTCTTGAGCTCTTTCGGGACATGCTTAGATCCGGGGTAGTTCCAAACAGTGTAACCTTTGTTTCTGTTCTGTCAGCATGCAGCCATGCTGGCTTGATAGAAGAAGGCAGAGAGTTGTTTGACAAAATGCGAAGTATACAAAATTGATCCCCTGCTTGAGCACTATGGTTGCATGATTGATCTGTTAGGACGGGGAGGGCTACTAGAGGAAGCAGAAGCTCTAATAGCTGATATGAATGTGGAGCCTGATATTGTTATATGGAGGTCAATTCTTAGTGCATGTCTAGTTCATGGCAATGATAGACTAGCTGAGATTGCTGGAAAGGAAATTATAAAGAGAGAACCTGGGAATGTTGGGGTTTATGTGCTTCTTTGGAACATGTATGCCTCATCAAATAAATGGAGAGAAGCTCGAGAGATGAGGCAGCAAATGTTGACTCTTAAGCTATTCAAACAACCAGGGTGTAGTTGGATAGAAATTGATGGCGTTGTCCATGAATTCTTGGTAGAGGACAAGACACATGATGTTCGAAGGGAAATTTATGAAATCTTGGAATACATGACTAGGCAGCTCAAGACACATATCGGATCATCCTCATGGGAACAAGATGGTTCATCCATATTTGTTGATGAAGAAAATACTGTCCATTTGTTGCATGATTGATTCACATGAGTCTTCCCACGAAATAGCCTCTTAGTTCCTAAATCAAATTCGATGATCTCATTGTAATATAAGTCTTATTGGTCTTCTTTTATCTCCCAGTGTCTCAAGATCAAGATTGTAGTGTAGAAATTCACTCCTGTAAGTTGGTGGCAATGATATTAGATATATGTTGAGGTTGGTTTTACTTTCACCAGTCAGGAAGTTATACAAACTTACCAAAGTTTTTAAAATTCAAGTGCTGGATTACAGAGAGATTTCTTCTAAATAGCAAGACTTTTTTGGTCATACTTTTTTTATCTATTTTATGGCATTGTATTCTAGTTTCTAAATCTGGAAATGGTCTGTCCCTACAGTATGATAAATGGTTATCTGTCTCAAAAACATTAACTGTGATTTGCTCATTGCCAGATGTTTTCTGAAGTTGATGTTGATGGAGATGCAAGTGTTGGACAGAAGGGTTGTAAGGATATAAGGCGTTACAAATGTGAATTTTGCACTGTTGTCAGGTCAAAGAAATGCCTAATTCGAGCTCACATGGTTGAATATCATAAGGTATAAGCATTATATGATATATAGATGCATTAGTCAATATATGTCTTGTTTGATCACATGGCTACAAGCCATCTATATCATGACGTATCATTTACCTTTTGATTTCTGCCTTTGTATTATTGTTGTTCTCGAGAATACATAGCGTCTCTAATGTTTTCCCATAATTTATGTCCAGGATGAACTGGAGAAATCAGAAATATACAACTCAAATGGGGAAAAGATTGTTCAAGAGGCGGAACATAGGTGCCAAGAGTGTGGCTCTTGTTTCCAGAAACCAGCTCATCTGAAGCAGCACATGCAAAGTCACTCACATGAGGTTGGTATTCATCATCTCGAATTTAACGTGAGCTGGCTCTTTTTATTTTATTTATTGGCACTGGCTACCTAGGTGTGTTACATCTCAGTTTTAATGTATACAGACATGATTTAACATATGATTTACATTCATGACTTATCAGCCTGGCTATAACATTGATTTCCCCCTATATGTTTTGCTAAATATAGTTATTTTGCAGGGCATAGATAGTTAACAGCGTGAAGCATTGGATCCCATTTAAAGAACTCCAAAATGCGACGAGGCATTTTTTACTCTTGTCTGAACTAGTAACAGGTTGGGATGACCTCCTGTGAAGCTTCAACAAGATTGCCTCACTCACGCTCACTGAGTAGGTTTGTACTTGACAAAGTTCCCTATTTTATCATGATGTTCATAGTCTAAATTCTGCATTTCGTGACATACATGATTGTTTTGAGTGCTAATTTGTATTGTGCCTTCTCGTATGGGTCAATTCAGTGAATTTTGGAGTGTCCTGTTCTCTATTTGTTTCTTTGGGCTTATGACTTTGGGGCCTTTGGTTGTGTCAATCTGGTGATCAACATCAAAATATTTCAGAAAGCTTGGGCTTTATTTTATAAGTTCCTTTACATCTAGTTTTCTTTAGTGCTGTGAGGATTAGATGGGTATGGATTCTGGAGATAAGGCTGAAAATATCCTCCCTTCATTCTGCCATGTCTCCATGGGCTTCCTTTTGGGAGCTTTGATATAATGCTTGAGGATCCAAAATCAAAATGTCATCTCAGAAAGCTAGGCCCATTCTTAATTGGTTCTCAGCTCGCTATGGTGACAATAGTCCTAAACCATGCCATTTTGCAATGTAATAAGTATGATGAATTGAAGTGCTGAACTTGTTATAATGCTGAAGGATTATATATTATATATGGGTTATGGATCGTTTGGAGATAAGGGTGGAAATATCCTCCATCCATTCTGCCATGTCATCATGGGCTTCCTTATGGGAGCTTTCAGAAGATGCTTTAGGATCCAATATCAAAATGTCATCTCAGAAAGCTATGGCCATTCTTCATTGGTTCTCGGCTCGCTATGGTGACAATAGTCCTGTATCCTGTCATTGTGCAAGAACAGATGTACTGAATGGAAATGCTTAACTTGTTATAGTTGTAAAGTATTGACATTTAGTTTTTCTTTCCTTTGTTATAGTTCATAGTTCAAAAGTATATGCTTTTATTACCTTTTTATTTAAACAGTTTTTCTTCCATTATGTGTCATAGCATTTCTCCTAAGTCACGTTTAACAAGATGGCACGTTTGATCAGTTATTACATAAAAATGGTTTGTACCTCTGTAGGTTCCTTCTGATCATGATCCAGTACAGTATTCATAATTCTGAGTTTTGATAATTGATTGGTTAATTATTTGAAGCATCTAGCACAATTTTAAACATACAGCATTATAAATATTTTGGTCTTAACACATACTCTTGTTGGACTGTAGAGACTCTTTATTTGCCCACTTGAAGACTGCCCTTTCAGCTTTAAAAGGAAAGATCACTTGAACCGACACATGCTTAAGCATGAGGGAAAATTGTTTAGTTGCACTGTGGATGATTGTGATAAGAGGTTCAGTACGAAGGCAAATATGCATAGGCATGTTAAGGAAATCCATAAGGATGAAAATGCTAGTAAGAGCAACCAGCAGTTTATTTGCAGGGAGGAGGGCTGTAACAAGGTTTTCAAGTATTCATCAAAGCTGAAGAAACATGAGGAATCCCATGGTAGGTCAGCATTACCAGATAATTAGGAAGTAATAAATGCAGCTTATTTATTGTTATTTGCATCATGCTCATGTGCGTTTATGGGATCTCAAAATTTGAGGGTTTTTCTTCGTTGCAGTTAAATTGGACTATGTGGAGGTATTGTGTGGTGAAGCAGGCTGCATGAAGATGTTTACAAATGTTGAATATCTGAGGGCTCATAACCAATCTTGCCATCAGCATGTTCAGTGCGAGATATGTGGAGAAAAGCACCTGAAGAAGAACATCAAGCGGCATCTGCAATCCCATGACAAGGTGCCCTCTGGTGAAAGGATAAAGTGCACTTTTGAGGGTTGTGGACACTCATTTTCCAATGTAAGCAAGATTGATTTCCAATGCCCCTAGTGATACTTTCCAATGAGTTCTTTAACCAAGCATACTCCTATTTTCTATTGCAGAAATCAAATTTGGCCAAGCATGTGAAGGCGTGCCATGACCAGCTGAAACCTTTCAAGTGCCAAATCGCTGGGTGTGGCAAGGCATTCACCTACAAGCATGTCAGGGACAATCATGAGAAATGTGGTGCTCATGTATATATTGAAGTGAGTTCCGCTACCTGACCTGCACCAGTCCAATTTTGTGCTTGCAGTTAGTGTTTTTGGCCTATTAGATCAAATTATCAGCTCCTGGTTTGTGTGTATCTTTGATCGAAGCATATGTTCACATCTGTTTTGTGATCAAACCGTGTGAACCTGTGGATAACAAGTTGCTTTGTGCAGGGAGACTTTGAGGAGTTGGATGAGCAGTTGCATGCCCGGCCAAGAGGTGGACGAAAGAGGAAACAGGTGACAGTGGAAACACTGACACGCAAGAGGGTGACCATCCTCGCTGAGGATTCATCGTTGGCTGATGGAGAGGAGTATCTTCGCTGGTTGCTTTCTGGCGGGGATAATAATTCAAGGGATACTCAGTAGCTGGCATCTTTTGCTACCATGGGTTAGGTTAGATTATGTAATGTAAGTTTGGAGAGGTGCCACTTTGCTTTGTACATGGGTTAGATTATGTAATGGAAGTTGTTTTGATAAGATGGTGTACATGACGCCCTTGATCTATTCGCAGCAATATGCTAGTGCAGGGATTTTCTAGGAAAGCCCATTTTTGTTGTATCTGTAACCCACCTGAGTCCGGATGATGTGTTTATGAGAGAAATATTATTATAATACCAAAGCTGTTATGCCTGTGCTCTGATTCATGGCTTCTGCATCAGCGAAGCGAAAGTTGCATCAGAGAACCCTCGTGAGGGGTTTGCGTTTATTATGTAAAATATCACGCAAAACACAGTACCACAGCAGCCTTTCTAAAATTAGCCACGTCATCTCTGCACAGCGCCTTTGCTCACTTTGCTGGCTGCTTGCCAGCAGCGAGCCGTGCCCTTGCCCGCCTCCGGCCACTACCCGCCCGTCGACTGAAGCTCTGGATCCGTGGCCCTGGCCCCACGTACATGACAATCAACCGGCCCCACCGTGGAGACATCGTCGTTGACCACCACACGGCAACACACGCCGACGACGTCATCCCACCGATGATGAACACAGTACGCTAATACTCTCTCCGTTCTAAATTATAGTTTATTTTAATTTTTTTTGTTATACTTATTTTGCTATATATCTAGATCTTAATTGTGTCTAGATACATAGCAAAGTAAATATACAAAAAAAAATCAAAGTGAACTATAATTTAAAACAGAGGGAGTAAATATAACTAAGATTGGCAATTTGCTATTGATTTAAAGTACTCAAAGTCAAAGATATACATAGAATTAAGATAATAAGGCTAAAAAAGTATCAAATACAACGAGGCTTCCATCTTCTAGAATTCACACCAATGGAATTTGGATCACTGAATCGGAATGTCTGAATGTAAATCTAAAAATGAAATGAAAAAAAAAAGAGGGGATCTTTCTCACCTTGCACCCTAACCGACTGGACGGGGACAGCTAGACGCTGGCGCTGGGGGCTGCCTGTCTTGACTGAGATGACCTCCCTGTTCGGCTATCCGCCTGTCCCGGCGCGACGGCGCCCGGTGGATTGGTGGAGTGGAGGGCCTGAGCTGTAGGAGCGGCCGAGCAGGATTGGGAAACCATGAGCGGCTACGCCGCTGACGCCGGTCACCGGAATCCGGAATCCGGAGCGGCGACGGGCGGCGGCAGTCGGGGTCGGGCGATGCATGGTACGGAAGAGAGGATGTGGACTTGCAAAGCGCTATTTCTTTTACAATATACGAGAAGCACTGCTGGTGCCTGTGGGCTGGGCTGAAAACGGAAAATCTGTTCCCAGGATTTTTAGCCCATGGGGGGGCTACAACACCCCCTAGTCCGTCAATGACACAAATGAGGATAACATTTACTCACCTTGAGGATAACATTTATCACCAGAAACGCAGATGAAATAATAAAACACACATGCACAAATGACACAATGTTTAAGTAGAAAACCTCCTCAAGGTGAGTAAAAACTACGAGACCAACCGGTCCACTTCCAGCCAAACTTTTACTATAATCAAATGGGTATAAGGAGTCTTCTCTAGAGTATCTAGAGGATTACAACCAATAGCAACACACCAACCAGCTACAGACTAGTATTAACTGCAATCAACCGATTACAACTAGTTTCAACTGCAACCACAACCTAAAACAGAGAAATCACAGAATCTGTCTTTCTCGGTAAACAATTCGTATCTCCCAAACTACAGCTCAATTGTGCACAATTTTAATAGGCAAGTAAATCCACTAGTCCCCTAACCACTGACCAAATTTCAACTCAATCGGACACCGTCGTTTGACCCCTCAAACCAATCATCCACCAAAACTGCTCTATCAGCTGCAGTGGCGCAAACTGACAAAACCACTCTCAAATCTAAAGCCATGCTCAACCAATCCTCAAACCCACTAACCAAATCGAAGTACTCTAAGTGAGAAAGAAGCTCTCCAAGTTTGGTGCCAATCCAACCACGTTTAAGCCTCCAATCATCGTCTTGAAGATTAGAGCTGCGAAATCTGGACAAATTTCTCTTCTCCTGTTCTTCCTCTTTTCTCTCTTATTGTGTTGTGTGTTTTTGCTCTCTTCTCCTCTCTCAACGGCAGCTCACGAAATCTTATGTGCTTCGGCTGATGGAGACTAGGGTTTCCCCTCTTTTATTCATCCTAGAAGCATCTCAGTCGTTGTTTCATCCAAGGTCAACGGTGCACAAATATTGGGCTTGTGGCTGGTTTTGGGATGCTTTGCTAGGCTCAAAGCCATCCTCCATGTGGATCGATACCCCAATAGGGACCAGCGCCAAGATCACAAGCATGTCATCTCGGAACCCCGAGGAGAGCGATGGAAGTGCTAGCAACAAGAAACAAGGGGCGTCTCAGAATTAGATGGGAGAGTAAAATTGCCAATGGTAAAGCAAGGAAGGTAAAAAAGGGAAAACGCCAAAAAAAAGAACAGGGGCGTCTCAGAATCGAAAACCACATGGGAAGGAGAAACAATAAGCAAAACACGATGCAACTCGAGTTTGTTTCTTGAATCCTCATCTAATACAACTTGTGATCCCACCCTATAAACATACACTACAACTTCATAAACATAACCTCGTGCAGTGTACTTGGTTGACCAAGCAACTCTTCTGCAAATTTGCACCGTCAAACATTTGCCGACGCCGATGAACTAGCCAGCCATGTTGCCGTGCGGGCAAAGGCATCCTCCATGGCTGTGGCGCAACACCGCTATGCCCATGGTCCTGTATCAGCCACCGTCGCCGCCAATGTTCATGTACCCACCACCGCTGTACCCTGCCACCATCGGCCCGTTCAGGGTTCCTCCGACGCATACAGCTGCTCCATACCCGCCATACTTTGGCCACCCGATGCCCTCGGCCGTCCACATGGTGTAGCCGTATTTGGTGACGGCGGCTAGCTTCGCCACTCGACTAGATTAGCTCCCGAGATAACCCTACGTCGTTGTTGATTCAACAATTAACCTACTTACATCAGCATGTTCATAAATATGTTCATCGATTCAACAATTCATTCTATACAATCTATTTTTTTCTTCATAAGTATGTTCATCTATAAAATTACATTAACATGTTAATGAACTATTCATGGACTAGCACGTAACTCAATATATGCTTATAAGCTCCAATGCAACCATAGCAGTCTTATCATGTTTAAGATATAGTGTCTACTTCTATGGCTCATTGTATCTCTCACGTGGCCTAGTATTGATAGAGAGCACTACTATATATAGTTACTTATGGTCATTACTATATTATATAATGTGGTAAGCTTCCACACTCTTCTATATTTTGATAATCTCCCTAATATTTATCCATTTATTTTATAGTTTTAAACATGCAAAAATATCTTGGAGTATTCAACACTTACCACGAAGCATGACACACTACGGTGCATGCATGCTTACCATGGTCTAGAAAGTTCCTCACGTGAAAATTATATGTTGCATTTGTTTGGGAAGTAAATTGGGTGAAATTGGCTTGGCTTTTTCGCGGTTGGAGTTGTGCACGCTCGGCTCCTAGCACGCACGCGAGGCAGGACTCTGCGTCCGCCGGACACTCCGGCACCGCTGCCACCGAGCCATTTGCCGGCTCATCTGCTGCTGCCCGCCCGCCATGGCACCACCACGACACGACGCAGCCTTGGATAGTTTTTTTCCTTCCTTGAGGACATTTTGTTCTTTACGGAACATGTTTTTTTCTACTACCAAGACAAGTAGTTGTTTCTGATCAATAAAAAATGTTTCATCATGAATGGTATCATTAGCCTTATAGGTTAATCTGCCATGCTGTATTGTATATGGGGTCGAGTGCAAGCTTAGTGTTGGTGTTTCGTACCGCCAACTAGTAAATTTGTTTTCACATGTTTTGTTGGAATGGCCTAGCACTTAGTGACTCAATTTACACTAATAGACAAGATTCCTACATATATTCGAGTGATCATGTTTCTAAGCCCAAGGACATAGGTTTGTACTAGCTAGGGATTAGAAATGTGTATAGTGATAAGTGTTATGAAGTTCTAAGACTGCTCAGACTCAAAGAGAGGGAACTCCTATCACCCCTTATATAGCTAAGGCGGAAGGTTCACCAATGGAAAAGAAAGAGAGAGGGCCCTTCATGGAGATTAGTCTTTAGGAAGGTTTCTTGGTCATATGTCATCATGGTACCAAAGACTAGTTTTGTTGACACGAACACTTTAAGCGGTGGGTTGCACCTTCCCAAACCCTCTACCAATGATGGATGATCCACCTCAAAATGAATTAAGAACCCTCCTCTGTGTGCGATGATGGAGACGGTCGTTGGTGGCTAGGAGCAGCAAGCGCTGGGAAGCAAACTGCGGAGGAATGAGGTTGGGATTGCAGGACAAGAGGAGTGAGGGAGGAAGGGGCAGCAGGGAATTTTGGGGTGACCCCCAGCCAACACCGAGGCACATACCTGGTCACCGGCATGAGCAGGAGGGAACACCATTGCATGTCGCAACAGCTCGAGCGAACAAAGGAGAAAGAAGAGAGAGAGAGAAAGAGAGAGAGAGAGAGCAGGGAGGGAGAAGTAGTGAGTATCCCCCCTGCCGCGCTGAGCGGGTTGGCGTGGCAAGGGCTGCACCCGAGCCGGCGGCACGACAGTAGGCCCATTCTTTTGGAGCTTTGATATAAAGCTTGAGGATCCAATATCAAAATGTCATCTCAGAAAGCTAGGCCCATTCTTAATTTTTTTTACGATCACGCCCATCCCTGGACGTGTTTTTCATTAAGCAGAATAGAGTCCAACCCAAATAACAACAATGGTAACCGCAGTTACCACCAACAAAGAGCAAATAAAACAACCTCACCCCTCCACTCACAGATTACATAGAGCACTACATTGCAACAAATTGACTACCGAGCAGCTGCAAGAGATCAACCAGGTAGAAGGGCCGTGATCAGAGATCCTCCTCGTCGAGCCCATCTAGCTCGAGCTCAACCATGCTAAAGTCAATTCGGCCACCCAGCATACTCTAGAGCATCTCCCTCTTCCCGTCAGGCATGTCCCCGCAGAGGACCACCCTGAATTTCACCTTGATGTCAGCATCAGGGGCGTTCTCCTCCACCGCAATGCCCAACTTCTTGAGATAGACATTCTGCGCTTGCGTTGTGGCATTAGCCGCCCTCGGCTTGGCCGTGAGCCTGCTACTCCTCCTTAGGGCGCCTATCGAGATCAGTGTCCATGATCTCTGCAAGCACGGTTCTTGAGCAACGGCGTCTGCAAGGGCAGGCAAATTCCCCTCTCGATTACCTCCTAGATCGAAGAGGACATGGTCGGTGCAGCGGCGTCACCCAGTCCCATCGCCGGGGACGACGGGGGTGGCCTCTCTGGCGAGACACGCGACGACGGCTGACCCGCGAGCTCCGCCCACCACCATACCCGACCACCAGTCTTGTTCGACCGCCCGATCCGATACCTCCACGTCGTCCCTCGTCGGGGATGCCAGAGGCGTCGAGGTAGGATCACCGCCGAAGGGACATAGGTCCATCGCCGGAACCATTTCCGACAGTGCCTGGCTCACCTCCACCTCCACGGACATGGGGTCAAAATCCCAAGTCTCCACGGTAGACTCAAGCTCCTAGAGCCCCGCCTGTGCTTGCACTTCACCTCCTTGCACAGAATTGCAAGAAGTGCCTCCGTGCCGCGCCACACCCAGAGTGAAAGCGAGCGCAACTAGAACCAAAGAGAAGATCTCACCGGGCAAGTCCACCTTGGGACGTTCATCGACATCACCCTGAGCTGCCGGCCTGTTATGGAGATGTTGCGTTGACGGAGTCGATGTAGCCGGTACCTTGTCACCTCAGACATATTGCCGCCCCAACGAGGCCGAAGACATGCACGGCGGCAGAGCATGCCTGCATGCCCTCGCCCGGTGTTCGTTGCCCCCGTACCGAAAACAAATCAACGGAGAGTGGCACCACGCGGCAATGTGGTCCCGCGCGAGGCGGTTGAAGAAGCGACCCACAAGCTTGGGTGGCACCGGGCCTCGGCGCTTGAGTGTGTAAGATCCTAATGGCTAGAGGGGGGTGAATAGCTTATGAAATTTTCTTGCAAAGCACTAAAACAACCGGTTAGTACTTAAGATGGCGAAGCTCTTTCTAGCACTAGCTCAACTAAGCTATGCAAGCCACTTACACAATTCTAGCAATAGGCTATGACTCTAATCACACCAACAAGCCTAGATTGCTAACTCACACCAACAAGCCTAGGTTGCTAACTTACTCCTAGTGACCAAGATAACTACAACTAATTACCACTAGAAAGCTAAACTAGCAACTAGCACTACACAAGATAAATATATATGAATGTAAGTGCAAGAGAGGGAATTGGATTGTTATACCGCCAATGTAGAGGTGATAAACCAATCAATAACAATCACAAACACAAGAATGAATCCTCGGTAATCAAGATGACACAATGATTTTTTACCGAGGTTCACTTGCTTCCCGACAAGCTACTCCTCGTTGTGTCGATACACCCACTTGGAGATGTGCCCGCTAAATGGCTTCACCTAGCTAACCCCACGGCCTCGGGTGCGGCACTATTAACACAAGATGGGGATCCTCCAAGCCACGAGCAATCCACTAGAGTAGCCAATTGCGATCTCCCGTGGGGAAGGCTCAAGAACCCCTCACAATATCAATGCTCGATTGGGGGCGGACACAATCACCAAATCCCCTCACCAATCACCAACCGTCTAGGTGACGGAAATCACCAAGAGTAATAAGAACTCCTCAATTTCAATCACCACCTAGTGCCACCAAAATGCAATCTCAAATGCACACACACACTAGGGTTTCCCTAACCTCTCACGAATTAGCAACAAGCTAGGAGAGGGAGGAGATGCTCTTCAAGCTCACAAGATCGATCTCTTAGGGCTCTCAAATTCTCTCTAAGGATTAGCACCAAAGCATGGGAGAGAAGGGGAGAGAGGAACTTGTTCTTCTCTTTGAGTTCTTGAAAGAAAGAGCAAGTGAGAAGAATGAGTGAGAGAGCACCCAAGGCTTACCCCAGCGCACCACGCCCTTCCACCCCCATCCTCACTAACGCGTGGGTCCCATGCATCCATCCAACGGTCATAAAAAAAACGGCAGCAGCAAGCGCCAACGGTTTAGAGCAGAGAAGCAGCAACGGCCTCAGCATGCGCAGCACACGTGCATGCACGGCCTCCCCATGCGCCAGCAGCAAGTGAGCAATCGGCAACGCAGCCCACTCAACTCTCTCTCCAACCGGTCCCTACACATCAGCGCATGTGTCTCACCAAGGTAGGGCCAGGAGCGAATTGCACCGTGCACTCTCATTTCTCTATATTTGGCAGGCGCTTGGCTAGCTGCAAGCATCCCCACATCTTCTCTCTGCTCTCTCACGCAAAAAGAAACGGCAGGCAAGTAGGCGAGTCTGATAGCTGGTCCGGTGGCAACACTTCTGAGCTACCCTGGTCTTGATGTTTGGTCCGGCCAAGCACGCAAGAAGCTGGAGCTAAAAAATAGCAGCACCTTTTCTTTTTCTATTTCTCCTAGACATTACTATCTCTCATAAAAATGCTAAAACATATATATATATAGCACTTGAGATAGCATATATATAAATTTTTATGGGATTTCTCACGCATCTCACCACGTTACTAAGCACGATAAATACAAATGAGACTCACACTTGGTGGTACTAGATAACTATTGCAATTAAAGATTTTTCCTCTTTATAGTACGGTTATCTATCCTAAATCCGATCATGCACTCTATGACGTCTGGACCGGTAAAACAAATATCTTATTTTATACCTTTGCCTTGAGCCCGTGGGATATTGTTTTTCTCTTTCTTCTTTTCCAATTTGGAGCTTCGCGGCCATCACCATTCTACTCACCGTGCTCCATCCAAGGTGTTCCTAATCTCTTTATACATTGAAGTGAGTTGTGCTACCTGACCTATGTGGCTATGTTTATGTTTTTGGCCTAGATCAAACTATCAGCTTCTGATTTTGTATGTATCTTTGATTCGAGCATATGTTGACATCTATTTTGTGATTGAACCATGTGAGCCTGTGGATACCAAGTTGCTTTGTGCAGGGAGACTTTGAGGAGTTGGTTGAGTAGTTGCGTGCCCGGCCGAGAGGTGGATGAAAGAGGAAAGAGGTGACAGTGGAAACATTGACACGCAAGAGGTTGACCATCCCCGCTGAGGATTCATCGTTGGCTGATGGAGAGGAGTATCTTAGCTGGTTGCTTTCTGATGGGGATAATTCAAGGGAAAATCAGTAGCGGGTATCTTTTTTTTGCTCTTTTAGGTAGGTGTCATGCTGCTCTGTACATGGGTTATGCTATGTGTTGTAGTTTGATAAGAATGGTGTAAATAGCGTTCGCAACACACAAAAAGAATGGTGTAAGTAGCACTGAGGATGTCATGTTGGCGCTCGGACGTCCTAAGCATAGGACGCCCGAGCCGGCCCACCCCTGCGCCCTGCATGCACGCACACACTCAAACTCCTCCCCTTCCTGCACAGTACGCTGCCCCCGCACCGCCGAACCGTGGATGCACACCCACACCCACACAGATCCCCCGCTCCGCGCCGACAACAACGCAAACGTAGATCCACTGCCAGTCAATCGCCCCTCCTCCTGAAACAAACCGAAAACAAGAAATGACACAAAAAAGTCAGAAAAAAAACACAAGACATTGAGTGCAAGTGAACCAAATGGTTGAATCAAATGAAACAAACAAAAATCAAGATTGAAACATAAAAAACAAAAACGAATAACCATACTGAAACAAACGAAGACCATGATGCAAAAGAATTACAGAACATGATTTGAAACATACAAGATGGTGAGATTGAAACACAAAACCGAATTGAAAAACAGCATGGCCGTAAACAGTTCGAAACACAAAACAAACTGAAAATATGTGTGTTGCACCAACACATGCGTTGAAATCGAAAAAAGAAACAAAACAGTTGCAACGAATGAAGCAATATTTTCAAAGTAAAAGAAACAGCAAAAAAAGACGATCTGAAACAACATGAGCACCCTAACTGAAACAACAAAAAATTCCCTAGAAAAGACAGAAACAACAGGACACAAACTGTTCAAACAATCCCTAAGAATCGGTTGAAACAAATGAAAAAGCATCTGAGAAACATCACCGGGGACCCCCTCCCATAGAAAAATCTCATGAAACATCGCATCAAGAACTAATGAACCAAGCAAAGAAATGAAAAAGCAACAAAAATAAAGCCTCTTGTGAACCATAGCTAGTCACCGAGCCGAGGGACCAGAGAAGAGAGAGAGAAGGGGAGACGAAGGAGGAACAGGCATCAGATTGCCCCCGGGCATCGTGACCTACCTTGTCGCGGCGGCGGTGAGAGGGGATGGAGGGTATGGAGGGGACTAAGAGCAGCAGGAGGGCGAGCAGAAGGAGCACGAGCATCCCCGATGGATGGGGAGAAGAGAGGGGGATCAGCAGCTCGTCGGAGAGCAGCGCGCCGGTGCGTGCGGAGGACCCCCTAGTGAAACACAATAGGAGGATTGGGCAGAGTGAAGAAAGAGGAGAAGAGAGAGAGGAGCAGAGCTACCTGGGCCAGAAACCATCGCCGCCGCCCACCTCCCCATCGCTGGAACTCTAACTCCCCCCGAAGATGGAGGAGAAGGAGAGCCGAGATAGGAGGAGCGGGAGGGTTGCTTGGGCCGGGTCCGACCGGATGCATGGCAGCCGTCGGATCCGTGCGGATCCAAGGCCGGCGCCGCCGGATCCGGCACCGCCCCCACCGCCCAAGCAGGAGGCCAGCGCCGCGAGCATCCGCAGTCGAGGAAGGTTGGGGAGCTGCCGGAGAAGAAGAGGCTGCCGAGGAGGAGCTCAGTGAGCTCGCCAAGCTCGCCGGTGTGGTGCTCGCTGGAGCTCGTCCCGGTATGGCAAAGGGAGAGAGAGAAGTCAGAAGTGTGCACGAGGGAGAGAGCTGAAAGAGGGAGAAGTAGGACTGGGCGGAGCACGCGAGGGCAGGTCATTCACATCTTTTATGCGGCTGTGCGGTGGGGTGCGCGTGGTGGGCCGCGGCCCAATGAGCACACGATCTAAGCCTAGGACGTATGAGATACAGCATTACCGATGACAGTATGGTAGCGCAGGGGTTTAATAGGAAGCTTGCCATCGTTGTACTTGTGTAACTCACGTGAGTTCGGAGGGAAATATCATTATTACCAAACTAGCCAGCCAGTTTCCCCACGCAAATATTCCAATTAATATTGATTCAACTAATTTAGAACTTATATGTTTCTTTATCCATTGACAGTTTTCTATGGAAAGATAAATACAAATTGTATATAGAAAGAATACAAACTTAAAAAAGGAGAAAGAAAAACAAGAATCTGCAAAAGAATTGTACAGCGTGACCCTGTCCCCGTCTATTCTCTGCCCTTCTCCGATCCGGCAGCAGAGCAGCACCCAAGTCAAAGCCTTCTCCGATCCGGCAGCAGAGCAGCACATTGGAGTAGGACTGTAGTCTGTATACGAGTAGGACTCCAGCTTCCTACTCGCAGTCGATCACGTAGGAACCCCCATAAATATGCCCTCTCTCCATGACGTGAACACAAACCAACTCTTCCATTGCATCAGCCCGCGCCGCCCAGCATGTACCCGCACGGGCCTCGTCGGTAGCCGTGGCGCAACACCGCGCCGCCTGTGGTGCTGTACCAGCCGCCACCGCCGCCGCCCATGCTCCTCTACCCGCCGCCTACGTACGGGTTCGATGGCCCTGTACGACCGCCGCTGCCGTATGCCGCCGTCCCGTACTTCGGGCACCCGATGATCGCGCCCGCCGCCCACACGGTGCAGCTGCAGTCGGTGACGGCGGCAAACTTCGCCGCGGAGCTCGACCGGGTCAGCTCCCTGCTCCCGAGATACCCCTACGTCATCGTCGACACCGAGTACCCCGGGACCGTCCACCACCCACCCGCGGGCCGCCGCGACAGCGACCTGAGCCCCGACGAGCGGTACGCGCTGGTGAAGGCGAACGTGGACGAGCTCCCCATCGTGCAGCTCGGCATCACGCTCTGCGACGCGCACGGCAACCTGCCCTCCGTCCCCTACTACCGCTACGGCGGCTACGACCACCACCACGTCGGCGGCGGCGGTGGCTACGCCGAGCGCGCCTGGGAGGTGGACTTCTCGGACTTCGACGTCAGCCGCGACCGCCACGCGGCGCAGTCCGTGGCGTTCCTCCGGTCGCAGGGCGTGGACTTCGACGCGGCGCGCGAGCGCGGCGTCAGCTCGGTGGCGTTCGGGGCGAAACTCGCCGAGGTCCTGCAGCGCGTGGCCGGGAAGAACGTCGAGCTGACGTGGGTGGCGTTCGGCGGCGCCTACGACCTGGCCTACCTCGTCAAGATGTTTGGCGGCGGGCAGCCGCTGCCGGAGACGAGGCAGGAGTTCATGGCGCGCGTGAAGGAGCTCCTCGGCGGCCGTGTGTTCGACGCCAAGTTCATGGCCGAGAACTGCGGCCGCGCGGACCTGCGCGGCGTCGGCCTCAGAAGCGTCGCAGCCAACCTCGGCGCGGCGATGCCCGCCGCGGACATGCAACCGTGGCTCGCTGGCACCAAGAGCGTCACCGCCTACCGCATACATACCATCTTGAGATTGCACGTGCTCTCGCAGGACGCTTGCGCTGGCTTCAAGGGAATCATCGACGGACTACAGTGATTTTTTGTTTTTTGATATAGCATAGAATATACAAGCAGAAAAGAAAAAAGAGAGAAACAGAGAAAAACACAAAAAAAGAGAAAAGACAAAAACAAAAAAAAAGAGGGAAAAGAGAAAAAATTAAAAAAAATCTTCTATAGGCTGGAACTAGATTTTTTTTAAAAATTTTTAATCTTGACATCGACCTTTACTCTATGTATACATATTTTGGTAATAGAAATTAGGTTTTTTTTGTTTGTAATACGTGTATGTGTTTCTTATTTTTCTTATGCAATTTATATATGATAATTTTTAGTGGTACCTTGGATCAATGGATTGATTTGATTTGTAATAAGTATACTATATGAACTTCAAAACCTGGCGCGGCGCGCCATCTTGAGCTAGCTAGTGGTGATTTAATGTGGGATTTACGATGTTTAGAATTACATTTGTTGATTATTGTGTATCATCAACGAAGACCAAAGGAAATGAATGTAGCTTCTTTCAGCAATAGTATAATATATGCGTAAATATGGTTGCTTATTTATCCTTCTAAAAAATTATGCTTTCAGTTGAGGTTTCGAAGTCTTTTAGCTTCGTAGCAAACATTAAGCTAACATTATCTAAATTGTCTTCTGACGGTGAAGGCCGTATCTTCCAACTTATGCAGCAACTTTCTTTCTATACTACACCTACAGGGCAAGGTACTAAAAGAGAAGAACACACAAAAAAAAAGAGAAAAGAGGAAACGAATTCTTTATAGGCCGGTACTAAATTTTTTAAAGTTTTTATAATCTGGGTATGACCCCTTTTAACTCCGATATGATGTACATATTGGTAATAAAAATTAGGTTTATTTGTTTGTGCAATAGACCAATAGTTATAATGTAATGCAATTTACTGAAGAATTATTGGGTGTGGAATGTGGTAACATTTTTGGACATTACTAAAGCCAGCACGCGCATCCGCAAACCAATCCGCCTGCACACTTTTCTTTCTTCCTCCCACATGCACCCACACACGCACCGGCCTTCTTCCTCGTGTGCTCCCACGTCTCTTCACCCCGCAGAGCTTCGACAATAGCGACGCGACCTTGAACTCCTCCAGAGCCGGCGACCCAACCTCGCCCTGCCTCCGACCACCTCCCACCGCCCCACCGCCGTCGATACGGTCTCGCCGGAGCTCTGACGAGACCCTACCGCCGGCGGCGACCACCTTCTTCCCCTTCCCCCTCCCCCCTGCCCCCTTCTCTCATGCGGCCATGACGAACTCCAGCGAACTCTGGTGAAGTACGACCATGGCGTCTCTGCCCTATACCAGGCCGGGCCGCAGCCCCCGCCACCAGGGCACCCTAAGCCGCCCAACGGCCATCCCCACCGCCTGTCTTCCCTTCCTCCCTCCGGCCGGCTGACAATCTATACTCACCAGAGTTGAGGAAGAAGGGGGGTGAGCTTGTCGGAACCCTAGCTCATCGCCGGAGTTGGAGGAGGCAGACGTGGTGTGGTGGTGGCGGGCATGTCGGCGTGGGCGTGGGCGTGGCCTCCAGCGGTGCGGTTTCCGGCGGTGCGGTTTCCGACGGCACAGTGCGGCATGCGGCCATGCAGGCTCTGAGGTCCCAGTGTGGGAGTGCGGCTCGGCAACGACCGGTGGAGGAGATGCTCAAATCGAGTAGTGGAGAGACATGGCTGAATAAAGTGGACGGTGGATTGGCTGTGTATGCCAGATAGCCAGATCCTGCGCGCGCCTAAATTAGCATTTAGGAAGAGATTTGTATGAGATATAAAAATGATGGGCTGAGATTTGTATGAGATCCTCCTATGGGGCAATGTGAGTACCGTAGGAAGAGTGTTGGGACTCTCTTAGGTAACAACCCCATGATGATGCTATGCATTGCAAAGGCTAGCTCTATTATTCTCTTTCCAAGTATAAAATAGCGTCTTTAGACAACATGGCATATACAATGCAGTAGCTGATCAGTTCATTGATCACGCAGCCAATATAATAGTACCACTAACTACTACTAGTTGTCAGAAAAAAAACTAAATAATTACTGTACGTACGTACTCCAGTATTATACAGCAGGCACAGAGATCTATCTATATACAGTACAGGCCTTACCTCCCTTGGCCATCGAAACCCAAACCACCGTTTCTTGTCCCTGCCTCCCCGGAAAACAGCCAGTGATGGATGGCGGAGACGACGGACGCCGACAAGCTCCGGTTCATCGAGGAGGTGACCGCCGACGTGGACGCCGTGCAGGAGCGAGTGCTCGCGGAGATCCTCGCGCGCAACGCCGACGCAGAGTACCTCGCGACGAGGTGCGGCCTGGGCGGCCCCACCGACCGCGCCACCTTCCGGGCCAAGGTGCCCATGGTGACCTAGGAGGACCTGCGGCCGTACATCCTGCGCATCGCCCACGGCGACCGCTCGCCCATCCTGTCCGGGTCCGGCCACCCAGTCTCCGAGTTCTTCACCAGCACCGGCACCTCCGGCGGCGAGCCCAAGCTGATTCCCACCGTGGAGGATGAGCGCGACCGCCACAACCGACAGCGCAGCCTCGCCAGGGCAGTCATCAATCAGTAAGCACTAACTAATTAAGCAGAGTCCAGCAGTCATAGATCAAGAAGATGCATGGTGCATGACACAGTTGATGGATTGCAGGTACGTCCCGGGGCTCGACCAGGGCAGCGGTCTCTACTTCCATTTCGTCAGGTCGGAGACGACGACGCCGGGTGGCCTGCCGGCGCGCACCATCCTCACGAACATTTTCAAGAGCGAGCACTTGAAGAAGGTCCCGTACGACCCCCGGCGTGGCAAAACGAGCCCGGCGGCGGCCGTCCTCTGCGAGGACGCGTTCCAGAGCATGTACGCGCAGATGCTGTGCGGCCTGTACCACCGCCTCGCCGTGCTGCGCGTCGGCGCCGTGTTCGCCTCCGGCCTCCTCCGCGCCATCCGCTTCTTCCAGCGGACCTGGGCGCAGCTCGCCGCGGACATCGACGCCGGCACGCTCACCGACCGCGTCACTGACCCCTCGGTGCGTCAGGCGGTCGCCGGCGTCCTCCGACAGCCAGACCCCGAGCTCGCGCGATTCATCCGTTCCGAGGGCTCCAGGGGCGACGCGGCCGCAATCATCCGGCGCCTCTGGCCAAACACCAGGTACATCGACGCCGCAATCACGGGCTCCATGGCGCAGTACGTCCCAGCCCTGCATTACTACGGCGGCAGCCTCCCGATCGTCGCCGCCACGTACGTGTGCTCCGAGTGCCGAATCGGCCTCAACCTCCGGCCCATGTGCGACCCGTCCGAGGTGTCCTACACCATCATGCCCAACACGGCCTACTTCGAGTTCCTCCCCACGGACGCCGGCGCCACGGAGAACCAGATCGTGGAGCTCGCCCGCGTGGAGGCCGGCCGGGAGTACGAGCTGGTGGTGACCACTTACCCGGGGCTGTGCCGGTACCGCGTCGGCGACGTCCTCCGCGTGACGGGGTTCCACAACGCGGCGGCCCAGTTCCGCTTCGTGCGCCGCAACAACGTGGTGCTGTCCGTCGATGTCGACAAGACCGACGAGGCGGAGCTGCAGCGCGCGGTGGAGCGAGCGTCGGCCGCGCTGCTCCGCCAAAGCGGCGCCTCCGTGGCGCACTACACCTCCCGGACGTGCGCCGAGACCGTGCCGGGGCACTACGTCGTCTACTGGGAGCTGCAGCAGCTGCTGCTCGGCGCTGACTCCACGGACGTCGACGTGGTCGTCGACGGCGACGTGCTGGACCGGTGCTGCCTGGAGATGGAGGAGGCCTGAGCTCGGTGTACAGGCAGAACCGTACGTGTGGCGGCCGGCTCCGTCGGTCCGCTGGAGATCCGGGTGGTCCGGCCGGGCACCTTCGAGGAGCTCGCCGACCATGCCGTCTCGCGTGGCGCCTCCATCGGCCAGTACAAGGTGCCCCGCTGCGTCACCTTGCCGCCGGACGTCGAGCTGCTCGACTCGCGTGTCGTCTTCAACCACTTCAGCCCCGCATTGCCGCACTGGGTGCCTGGCCATCGGTTCCAATAATATATCGGATCGGACATGGACAACAGCCAACAGGTATCGGAGAAATGCTGATGAGGACCTGCTGCATAATGGCGAAGCTGCCAAAGTTCGAAACCACGCCTCTAATATAATACGGATTGTTTTTTTTGAAAAGAATATAATAAGGACATCCACGCTATTATAATTGTCACTGTTTATCTTCAAGAAAAATAATTATCACTTTTTTTAGTTTTATATTCTGCACTGCTAATTGTCATATTGGAATGTCGCCTTTACATTTCACCATGTACCTGAACCGTGCTACTTTAGTTTGAGTTTGTGACAAAGCTAATCCAAGTATATATGAATATAAACATAGGAGTTTAAATTTTTAAATGTTATACTCCCTCCATCCTTCAAAAGAGAACGTTTTGGCATTCAAAAAAGTATCAAAGTACATGGCGTTTGGTTCAGCCTATACCGACTACATGACCCATCTATCAATTGACTGCCTATCGTCCACTTGCACGGATGAAAAAAAAATAGAGGCTTATCCCCCCACAAGTCACGAACAGAGGAAGCCTGTCACACCTCCAAATTTCTATTTTGGATTATGAATAGTTTTTCAATAAATAAAATTTAAGTTTTTTCATTTTTAAAAATTTTCAAGATTTAATTTATGGTTTAGCAACCTGAAAAGTGCAAAATGTCATTTTATCAATTCTTTTTTTAAATTTGATTTGATAGGGGTGTTTCATTCATGCCACTTGCATTTACTTTTTGTGTGAAAAATAGTTTATTTAAAAAGTCTCGTTTAAGACTTAGATAGGTTTTATTCTATTTTTAAAATAAAGTATTTAGATGTTTATCTAAAAATAAATCAAAAACTTTTGTCTACAAAATAAAGTTTAAATTTTCAGAGCTCAGGAAATGGTTTGAAAACAAGTTTGGTGGAATTGAAATTGAGTTTGAAATGAATTTACAAAAAATAATAAAAAGAAAAGAAAAAGGGCTAAAATCCATCTCCTCCTCCTGTTGGCCCTCGTCCTCGGCCCGTTCCCGCAGCAAGGCAAGCAGCCCAGCTCACCCACCCAGCCCGTCTCCGCTCTCATCGGTCTCAATGACACATGGGTCTTGCCATAGTAAAAAGATTGCTGAAGTTTTATATTTTTTTACATAGTTTTATATTTTAGAGGTTGGCTAAATCATAGGTTTAGCAATCTATTTTTACCAACTCTTTTAAAGTTGTTCTTACAATGTTTCTATGCAATTGTCTACATACATTGAAAATTGAAATGTCTGAGGAAGTCATATACAAAATCTCATAGATGGGGATGCTTCCACTCAAAGCATTACATTGATCATGTCTTAAATACATTACCCAATGTTTCAACCACTAGAAGAAAAAGTTTTGAGTGACGTCCATATTTCCAAATATATATGGGCGTGTACATTCTAAACATATTGTCTTCCATGTCATCCAGTGCTTCATTTACTGCAAATGGTGGCTTCTGTTCAGCTGGTGCATCCAAGATCACAGTTGATAAGAAAACACGGTAGGGTGGTAGGATAGACCTCCACTGTACTACTTGTATCTCGCCTGTGGGGGTTGCCTCTATCTTTTGAGGATCGGACATGGACAACATTCAACAGGTATCGGAGAAATGCTGATGAGGCCCTGCTGCATGGCCCTTGCTTGGCGAAGGAGAGAGAATTCATTGTCTGGACAAGACAAGGAACAATGATATTTCTCTAAGTGGTCATATTAAAGCAAACAATAATGCTTCAAGGCCCGGCGCACGTCAGCACATTGACGTGGTTCAACTTATTTTCGTAAGGAATCATATAATATTTCTCAAGCTGGTCGATCGAGTAGACTTTCCACTAGCAGAGAAAAACACTCCCTTAGTTTAAAGCCCGATTAAAATTGGGTACATGACTAAAAGAAGCATTAGTCTTAATTGAAGCAACACCAACTGGACTAATGCCCCGGGTCCAGTGGCTAGGGGCTGAACTTGACTCCTAGTTGATGGCTTTAACTAGAACTAAAGGTCGCTATATAGTTGAGCCACCAACCACAACTAATGGAGTAAGGCCTCTGTTTTTTTCCCAAATTCGAAGACTGAAGGGCTTCCCAAACTAAGACTTTAGGTCCTTTTCTACGCTAGTGCGCATTGCATTATCTAATGATCAACATAGGCTGACAATAATGCTCTAATGTCTATCATACATCGACATGGTCTAATTTTTTCCTCCAAAAGATACTAGAAAAATAAAAGTCTAGACTCCATTAAACAACGGAGCAAGGAAACCTCAAGAGGTTGAGCAATCGAGCGCTAGCTACCAAAAACGACAATAGTTTAGATCCACTCTACACTCTTCCAACACACTTATGTTGTTGTTCTCGCTTCATATACATATGCACAAAGGTTAACCTGAATGGGCAATATGCCTTTTAGAAAGCCTTGTAATAAGTTGTAACCCAACCTCAGGAAACCAAAAACTCTCGCAATCTCATTTGCCATTTTTTTTAACAGTGACTACACTGGATTACCACCCTCCTCCTACCTGATTCGGTTAGTCTGATCCCTCCCCGCCCTCGGGCTGAATCCTCGTCGTGGTTGGTGCCGGCTCGCGTCGACGCTGGTCCACCGCCGTCCAGCGAAGCCTCTGTCGCAGCTGCAGCAGCCAGCCAGCAGGAGAGAGTGAGAGACCCACCCGTGCCGCCGGAAGAGGTGGGCCCCACCGCGCAGCGTCACGAGAGAGTGTGGGCCCGTAATTGCGTAGGCGTAACGACGAATCCGGCACTCGGAACCACCGCATCTGCTCCGGTCGCCTTCCGTCCCCTACTCCCCTCCCACTCCCCCGTCACCGCCGCCGTCGCCGTTGCTCCCTCCCTCCCTCCCTCCCTCCTCCCGTGCGCAATGGCGCCGACATCCCCGCGCTGAGCGAGGAGCCACGGGAGGACATCCCCGAGTCGGCGCTACCGTCCCGCCTGCAGGTGAGAAGCTCGTCTCCCTGTTTGCTGCTGCTGCGCTTCGCTCCGCTGCAGCCGATGCTCGTGGTCCCAAGCAATCCCCGCCGCGCAGCCGTGAAATGCCGCCGGGTTCCATGTCGATTTAGGCGCTCCAGCTTGCTTGCTCATCTGCTTTGCTTTCTGGAGTATCTGTGTTCATCAATTGCGGATTATCCTTGCTTCGATTCCGGCCTCCTCGGTAGAGTGCGCAGCGCGCTCCTGCTGTGCGTTCCCGTTTTCAAAAATGGTTTGTTCGGCGCTGCTTGGCGTGCGTTCGCCGCAAGTGGGGCCGCGGCGACGTACGTGCGGCCGAGCCCCGCTGGCTGGCGGGGCGGCGGCGGGACCCCACGCCCGCGGCAAGGCAAGGCCGAGCCGCGCCGTCCCGACGGCCTACTGGTCGGCGACCCAGATCCACACAGCGCATGGGGAGAACTCCTCTTTCTGATTGTCTCCCTCAGATCCAGCCAAATTGGCACCCGTACCAACGGCCAACGGGGAAGATTAACCAGACGACACAACTTAATTCCAATGGTTGGTTGCTCCCGGCAGTGTCAGGAAGGGCTTAGTAGTGAATTACAATCACAGCATCAACCCCACTGGTGGGGAAAGGCAGGCTTTTTTTTTTTGAACATAGGGTAGCGTAGACACGGCTAAAATTAGGGTGTTTACTTCGACACATGAATGGAGGTATAGTGGCTAATACAGGTTGTGTTTGCTGTTTCAAGCTCACTACAGCCCTGTTCCTCTTCTATTATTATGCTTTATTTAATTTTAAACCGCTTCATTTATCGATTAGGCTACTAGTGAACATATTTTGATGGTAACCAATGACATGCCTGTGATTTTAAAATGCAAGAATTCATTGCCTGTTTTGTTCACCAGCTGGGCATGAAGTGGGCTGATGTAGGTCACCTATGTGGTTCCAATTTAACTCGTGCGTATATTGGCAGATGGCAGAGTATGCTTTTCCTCAACTTATGTGTCCGTACTTGCATTGCAGTTGAAGACCGGGCAGCTTTTCTCTACTAAAGGAAGAGATGGCCCATGTTTCGTTCAAAAGCAGAGACGTGGACGGCAGTATGTCCCGATGGTCTGAGTATCTAAGTGTTGAAGAACCAATTCCTTCGGCACTGGCAACCTGGAGGAACATGGGTGTTGATGGGCCGCAGGGCTCTTCTGCCGGTAGCCACAAACATCTTCAGATGGAGCTGGTGGTTCAACTGTCAAAGGTTGCGGAAGGCTTGCTGGCCAAAATGTACCGGCTCAACAGCATCCTGGACTATCCAGACCCAAACACTCACACATTCTCAGATTCATTTTGGAAAGCTGGTGTCTTTCCGAATTTCCCAAAAATTTGCATCACGCTGTCCAAAAAATTTCCTGAGCACCCAAACAGGCTGCAGCTAGAAAGGGTAAGGATTCCGGTTCCTTTAACTGTTCACAGCTCTTCTGGCTCCCTTCCTAGAGTTCATTTATTTTAATATATGGTGGTGACTGACTGGCGAGGCACTCACTCTAATGCTTTGCAGGTAGATAAGTTTGCTCTTGATGCTTTAAATGAGAATGCTGAAGGTTACATGCACAATCTTGAGCAGTGGATCCTGGTATGTGCCAAGCATTTAAAGAAATCTGAACCTTTAGGGCAAACCCCCTCTTTCTGTTAATGAAAAACGTGTTGCAAATCCCAAACTTGTGTATGGTATCACCCAAGTCTATCCAAATTGTGGAAAATGAATTGCATCAATTAATCTATGAGTTTTACTATATTCTGCTCCCAGTAACCGAGCGTCTTTGAACTGATATGGCATATAACCTCACCTGCTCTAATTCTGTGTGACTTATTGCACTGGCTCATTTTCCATTTGTCATTTCACCTGATATATTTTCCAAACTTGGGTTCATCAGATATGGTATCCGTGAAGGCTGCACATGCTAGCATGGTCAGCCTTTTTTTTTTGGTAGCATAACTTTGCTGTCCCTAATTCTGCTGAGTATCAAGCTTACTATATGAACCAGAAAAAACCTGCACTTGCAATTTACGAAAGGCTTGTTAGAATATTTGCCCACAATTGGTACCATAGTCCGTAGCTGGAGTGGTGCACTGCCCTCAACTAACCGTTGTCTTTCTGTGCCATAAAAGTGTATTTAGTTTAGTTAAGTACCTTCATTCCCATTGACAATGATTTTCTTTCTCCTCATTTTGCTGATTTCCTTCCAAATTTCATCCCATCAGTTGCTTCTTGATTTGCTGGCATTTCGTGAACAAGCTTTGCGACTTATTTTGGATCTGAGCAGCACGGTCATAACATTGCTGGTAAGAGAACTCTTGATCTTGATTGAAATGACCTGTCGTTGTTGTCTGCGTAATTGATTATGTTTGCATTATTTTCACAGCCACACCAAAACTCCTTAATTCTTCATGCATTTATGGATCTGTTTTGTTCATTTGTCCGAGTGAATCTTTTCTCTGAAAAGGTAACCATGTTCTTAATTTCATTATATTTGAAATATATTACTAATCTAATCAGTAGTTTTTCCTCTTTTACCAAAATAATGTCCAACCTGAACTTCTGTTTGACAGATGCCAAGAAAGATGATCCTCCAGGTTTACAACATCTTGCATGTAATGCTAAAGGGTGGTCGTGATTGTGAGTTTTATCACCGGTATGGCGTTACCTATGGAAAATAAAAGTTGCTTCCACATTTTAAAACCTTTTTTAATACTATGATTATTGTTCATCATAATTTGTCATTTCTATATGCCAGTTGCTGGTGTGTTATAAAATTGCATGGAAACAAATATATTATTAGTTAATCATGTGTGCTAATGCTATTCTTGATTATTGTTAAAATGAAAATACATATATGTGTCCATTGCAAAACATAATTCAGAAATTGAAGGCCAACAGTCTGTAAGCCCAAGTATCCTGCTTTTTAATTATTGGCACTTATGTAGGTTATTCATAAATATAAATATATTTCCCCCCTTGAACAACGCAGAAGAGCTTTACTTCATTAAGAAGGAAACAGTACAATGGGAGAGGAAGAACCCCCTCCCTAGTACAGACAAAAGAACAAAGGATGTGCTTTGGGGGCCAGGGGGCTTACAGACTTACAGTTGCACCCATACTAGCAAATAACATGACCACTAACCACTATGACTATCCTGAACAACACTAGATATAAAATATAATTATATTAATGTCTCAATCGCTCTTCTAAGAATTTTAAATTTAAACACTATCATTGTTGCAGGTTTTCAATGTATTATTGTTTATATCTGGAGTGGTACTGTACCACAGACTGTAGCCTGTGCACTTACTGCTCCTCGGGCCATAAAAAAAAATGTCATTTCAGACAAAATTTAGCTAAACCTTACATAAACTACAAACATCAATAACTTTTAATTGTTTATGTTTAGTTTAAAAAAACATTTTAATTTATATATGTAGAATTGTCTTGAAAAACACCTGCAGCATCTCATAAATCTTCAGTATTTTAAGGATATAGGGCCTGTTTGTTTGGGCTTCCTGGGGACTTTTGGACCTCAGCTTTTGAACCTTTCAAAAGCCAAAAAACTTCCCGAAGCCAAAAGCCAGAAGCTCATTATAGTGCCCAAAAGCTCAAACAAACAGGGCCATAATCTAGAAGAAATTAGTGGTCAAAAGATGTGCATCGAAGGCCATGCAAAGTCAAATATCAAGTATTTTTCACCGGAGGGACTATTTAACTGCATGCCTGCGATATTCTTTTTTGTGTCATGAATGGTTTACCTATAGATTCTTCTTCGCTGACTATTGTTTATCTATACACAGATTGGTTCAATTTGTGGACTCTTATGATCCACCTATCAAGGGGTTGCATGAAGATCTTAATTTTGTGAGCCCAAGAATCGGAGAGGTGGTATTCATGTCATTCTTCATTGCAGTAGTAACAACTACTTAACTAGGAGGTCTTTTCAAATCCTAAATGTGTTACATGCTAGGCTACTTCCTCCCATCATTCAGTACTATGATCATGAAATAAGCTGCAGAAAAAGCTTTTTAGGGTCAGTTTTGCATACTCGCATTAGCATTGAGTATATTTGGAGGGCAAATCATTTTTCTTACAGTATGTTGCTTGAATAGTTTTGTGATTTTATTTTTCCATTTTTTTTATTTGTCGTTCTTATTGCCAAGCTTTATTTTCCTTCTGTATCTGATACCTTATCTATGCTGTTATATTTATTACTGATATAAAATATGGGATTCGAGTATGTTCAATGGATTTTGTGAGCACTTGGTGTGACATCTTTATTCACAGGGTGTATGAATTAAGATCAATGCTTTATGCTGTGAATTTATAAATTTAAATGCAATGTAGATAAGCAGTTAAGCACTTTTGAAAGCACATCTGCACATGCATCTTGTTAGTACCTTTACAGCATCCGACTTATATTCCTATCTAAATTGTTTTTTTTTGGTGCTTTGACTGTAATGTTTTGTTCCTCAGGTCCTGGAAGCTGTTGGCCCTATTATCTTTCTTTCAACTGATACAAAAAAGTTAAGGAACGAAGGTTTCCTCAGTCCATTTCATCCACGTTATCCAGACATCCTAACAAACTCTGCCCATCCAATGGTTAGTACTTTTACTGTTAGAGATTTAATGTGATTCTTATTATAAATGTATGTTCATTATTCTGCCAACACCATGATAAATATGTATTATGATTTAGAGATTTAATATTGTGATTCTTATTCCTTTCAGAGGGCTCAAGACTTGGCTAATGTTACGTCATACCGTGAGTGGGTTCTTCTAGGATATCTTGTTTGTCCTGATGAACTACTTAGGGTGACCAGTATAGATGTTGCCATGGTATGCCCTATGTCTTTTTTTGTTAGTTTAGTACTCTCTTTTACTGAATAGTTAATAATTTACAGTGTATATAATGGTTTTAATGAACACTTTACACTTACATCCACCAACATAGTCACACATACATCTTGCTTTCTCATTCCATTTTATCATAAGAAGTCTTATGTTGGTATCTGTTAAGTCTCCGATTGGTGCTATGGTGGCTTTTTAAAAGCATTTATTTATTTATTTCAAAATTTAGATGGATTTGGTTGTAAACCATCTTACATGTATCAGTTACAAGAAACTGTACTAGAATTAGTAAAGATTCACCAAACTAGATTCATGAGTGCAACCAGCATGTCATTTGTGATTTAGCATTGATTTGTTTCTTCTTGGTCACTTTCAGGTTGTTCTGAAAGAAAACTTAATACTTCCTCTGTTCAGAGATGAGGTAAACTTAAAGACAGTAGTATGATTAATTCGTTGGTGTCACTATTCTAATTTGGTCTTTCATTGTGTAGTACATCTTACTTCATGAAAATTATCAACTTTATGTTCTTCCAAAAGTTCTTGAATCAAAGAAAATGGCTAAATCTGGCCGAACTAAGCAAAAGGAAGCTGATCTGGAGTACAATGTTGCAAAGCAGGTTGAGAGAATGTTAACGTATGTCCTTCACGGTCTTTTCATCTATATTTTTCCCTATGATCCAAATTAGCTTGTAATGTGAAGGGTTCTGTTGTTCCACAAGTTTGGGCTATTTACCTTAATACTTTGATTATTGTTTTTTGAAGTCTTTCATCTATATTCACTTTGATTCAGATAGCCTATTCTTGGTTGGTTCTTTTGACTTTTAATAACTTGCTAACTATTTTGCCTAGCATTTTTTCCTTCTGGTGTCATTACTTTTTTATTTGGACTTTTAATTTTATATACTCAGCGTCATTCTTCAGATGTTTCTTAATGTTTTCTGTTAACTCTCTACAGGGAAGTGCATGAGCAAGCACTAGTGTCATGTGATGCTATGCATCGTGAAAGGAGAATTCTTCTTAAGCAGGAAATTGGAAGGATGGTTTTATTTTTCACAGATCAACCTAGCCTTCTAGCACCTAATATTCAGGTTCAGTGCCAAGTATCACATTTCGTTAATTACTAATCTATTACCTTTTTCTTGATTGTTGTAAATGAGACCTCAAAGGTTATGCATTACGTTCTGGCATTTGATATTTTTATGTTATGTCCAATATTAGTCTCTTTAATAGTGCTTGAGCTTCTGATGAACGTAAAATGTTTATAAATTCATAATGTAACAAAAAACTTAATGATAAAGGACAATGTTATTAAGGCACAGCTTCAACGCCAAAGTGCTGCACGCATGATGTCCACAGCAGATGAGTCGCCTTAGATATGTATTGTGTACGCCTTACAGCCGAGTTGTCCAAAAAACATCGCTTTGGCATCCGAATTGTGCAAAATTGCTCGTGGCATGCGCTATACGGGTGATCTGGGCATGAAAAAGCAGGAAAAATGGCGGGAAAAATCAAGCGAGAGAGGGAGAGAGCCCTCTTCTCCCTCAAGAATGGCAGGGTCTGTTGATCTGAGAGGAAAGGGAGGGAGGGAGGGAGGGAGGGAGGGAGGGAGGGCTGAAGAATGGCAGCATCAGTCAATCTGAGAGTGCTGGGCAGTGAGGGAGGAGAAGCAGAGGGGCGGAGAGAAGCAGAGCAGCGCATGTGGGAAGAAGCGGAACGGCAGGAAGGGAGGGACATGGGCTGCCTGGTGGCCTGGGCCAGCACACTGTTTTCCTTAATTCTTAAGGCTTCGCCTCGCCCACACTTTAGTCGCTTAAGCATAAGGCAGTAGTCAGTTACTACGCATCACCTTACCGCCTTGATAACCAATTAACCATGATAAAAGATGTACCTTACCATACATTTCTACCGGTTATTCTGGGGTGTTGGACATTTTAGACTATTTTTTTGGCTTCTACACTTGTAAACAGTTCAACTTTTATGTAAGGCAACCTATCTGTATATAATATATTTTTAGGGGAAAACAGTAGTATATTGCGCTATATATTTGTATTATTAATAGTCAAAATAGAGGGTAATTCACAAGAAAGAGAAAATAAATGGAATTGATTAATTTGGATTTACTAGCTACTGATGGATTTCCAGATAATATTTCTCTGTGCAATAAGCATAACCTTATTAGATTCCATGAGACTTGAGTAGGCTCTATATGCTTTCAAAGATCTTCATGATTTCATATCGAGGGATGCACCTAAAATCATGTTATTCCACAATTGATGTACATATAATGTCGGTACATTGTGCAGATGGTCTTTTCGGCTCTTGCTTTGTCTCAGTGCGAGGTGATTTGGTACTTCCAACATGTGGGAGTTGCAGCATCAAAATCTACTCGAGTGAAAACTGTTGACATTGTGAGTTACTCTGATTTTATTTGTTCCTTGGATTGAATAAATCATTGTTCCAGTATTCTATTGCTTTCTAAAAGCAGAGATTTCTCGTCATCTCAAAAAATAAAATAAAAATAAATCATTGTTCCCTTCCATACTAATTGTTGACTGAACTTTCAGGATGCGACAGACCCAACTATTGGCTTCTTACTAGATGGAATAGGCAAACTTTGTTGCCTGGTTCGAAAATACATAGCAGGTTCTTCCAAATCTGGTGCCTTAATTGAGTGTTTCTTTTTGTCTAGTCCTAGCTGTGCTTTATATCATTGTGAGTAAAATACCTTATTATGATGTTGATGTCAGAACAAGTGAACAAATTTGTTGCTGGCATGCCCATTCTTGGTCGTCCATTCTGGGCTAGTTAATGTTTGCTTATTTCATGTTGCAAGCACTATCTTCTTAGAATATAGTGTATTAGATTCAACTGGTAGGATTATATTCATTAATATGAGTTAACTAAAATTTTCATTTATGCCTTAAGAAGATTATGATTTTTCAGCTGATGCACATCTCTTTAATTTTGGGCAAATAAAATATTATACAAACAAAAAAACTTAAGTTTTTCCTAAAGTAGCAGTGTTGCAAGTTTTCATTTTTATCAAATGATACCTTTTCCTCTTTGCAGCAATAAAAGGTTATGCATTATCGTATTTGTCATCCAGTGCTGGAAGAATCCGGTTCTTACTTGGTACTCCAGGAATGGTTGCTCTTGACCTAGATGCGACACTGAAGGGCCTTTTTCAGCAAGTTCTCCATTGTCTGGAGAACATTCCAAAACCACAGGGGAAAAGTGTTCCTACCATTACTGCTGACTTGACTGTAAGTTAACAACCTAATATAGTAACATCATATACGTATTTGCTAATGACCTATGAAGATAGACCTAATTTTCCTACACCTTTGAACTCTTGTTGTTTATATGATTTTCTATGCCCATTAATGGGTAGATTGATGCAAAGGTGTTCTTGTTGATCCACACAGCATTATACAATTTCAATTCAAATTTGTTATGCATAATTTCCAGCACTCATGCTTTCCCTCTCAAAACTGTTTCATTTGAGCAGTAGAACATGTTTTAAGTCTATATTTAGATAACTACAGTTCTAATATTTATCAAGATTCTAGATTGTAAGGTAGTTTTGAATACTTTTCAATGATGTTGTTGAAAAATTAATTAATTTCTTGATATTGATGATAATATATTTGCTTTACCACCAGAGCTATTTTTTATTGACAAAAAGTGCTCACTTTGCTTCTCCTTTAACTCATTATCTATGAACTATTTATTGAACGTGACCTCACCTCTTTTCTATGTGTCAACAATTTTATGATTTTTAATCATGTTGAAGGTTGTTAATGTAAACACCATATTCTATTGCCTGTTGAAACCTGAAAGCTTCACACCTTGGTTTTGGTTTTCTTTTACATTGCCAATTGCATTAGCCAGTGGAAAGTATGTCAGCAATTGTGTATCTAATTCTATATGTTTAGTCTTCCATTTAATTTTACCTTTTGAACTTTTCAACCTGATATTGATGCCGCAGGATTTGCGCAAGCACTGGCTCTCCATTTTGATGATAGTCACATCTTCACGATCCTCGATAAACATTAAGCACTTGGAGAAGGCTACTGTGTCTACTGGGAAGGAGGGTTTGGTGTCAGAGGGCAATGCTGCATATAATTGGTCAAGGTGATCAGGAAGATCTGCTTTAATTTGAGTTAGCTAGAGTTTTAATTTTTTTGCAGCCCATATTTGCAGCCCATATTTGGAAAAACGCTATCCTATGTGTCAATGGCATGTGGTACCAGGCCCAAGCATGGGATGGTATTTCCCCATTATGCGTCTTTGCTGTGGTTAGTGTGGTATTGAGTTTACTCCAGCTTCTGTAAGGTGCTTAGCATAATTGGCCCAACATAAATAAATAATCCTACTTCATGGTCCTAAAATTACACCTTGTTGTATTTTACACTACTAGAATTTTACACTACTTGAGTCATTTCAACATAGCCGGTCCCAAGCCCGGATAAAGGAGGAGGGTGTGTTAGGTGCGGCTAGCCAACATTTTAAAACCAGCCACTCTCATGGATATGAAACCCACAAGAGATTCGTTGGGGCATAACCCTCTTAGCGACGCGCTACATCGGAACCCGGGTGTAGTGTCAAATGTGCAAGGGCCGGGTCGTCATCCCCTTAGTGGCGTGTCGTATCGTGATCCGGGTACGATGATAAATGAGCAAGGGTCGGGTCGTCGCAACCTTTGTGACGCGCTACATCTGCGCCCGGGTGTAGTGAAAAATGAGCAAGGGTCTTCGCACTTCCCTCGACGGGTGCGAAGGGTAAGGAAGCTAGC